>CAJNIZ010002038.1:0-14816 GCA_905231905.1 Symbiodinium pilosum | reverse complement strand
ATATGACAAGTTCACAAGAAGTTTTTTTTTTTTTTCTTTTTCGGTGCCTCGCCTGCAGAGGACTCCTTCGGAAGAAGCCGGCAAGGCGGACCCCAAGACCCCAGGCGCGGAAAGCTGCGACATCTTAGTAATAATAGTAACAAAAATTCGTCTTATTGTTTAGGAAAAATCGTAATTATAGTAATGTTAGTACGAATCTTAGTTATAGTAAGTCTAGCAATAATAATGCTTATAACTAGTAACCTCCTCCTAACTGACAGGGAACGACGTATTAAATTAATAGGGGTGTATTATAGGGGTTATTCAGGGGCATACTCGGAGTTTAGACTACAGCTCATATAGTCGCCTGTCAGTGGGGCTCTGGTCTACTTAGGGTCCGCTTTGTGGTTTCATGTTGGCTGTGGGAAAGGGTACCGTTTTCAGTTCGAACTTTCTGTGAGGCGATTCCTCGACTGGAAAGGAGGCGCATGAGAAGAGCCAGATTGAGATAGAGTTTTTGTGAACCTATCTTTGCTGACCTAGTCAGGACCTAGTCCGTACATCCATAGATCGTAATAAGCTCCCAAAGCCACTTTCGATCTTCAATCCGTGTATACATCTTTATATAAATGTATGAAACTTTGTCTATATGTGGGTAGGTAGATGTGCACCAAAATTTCTCAGGAGTCGTCGAGTGCAGGCGGGGTGCCGCAAAGCAGCTCCCCAGGCAGATCACGCCCGGCGGCAGCAAGCGGGAGTTTCTCAAAGAATGGGTATCCCAGTACAGATGTTTGGGGATTGCAAGCAGATTCTGCATCCTGCCGCTGCGAGTGCAACGGAGGCCATGGTGGCGAGAAGCCCGCCAGCGAAAAGGCCACCGACCAAAGCGCTGCCAGCGAAAAGACGGCCGGCGAGAAGACTGCCTGTCGGGCTCAGGACCGGTTCTTGAACGCTGAAGTATTTCACGAGGTAGCGCCTCATTACCACTCTCCCCAATGACACAAAGCCCTCAGCCCGAAAAGTTAAATGCCAAAGCCTGCTGCAAGGAAAGACTGAGACCTGGCACCGTGGTTGTCCTTTGCAACCTCAGGACCAGGGTTTTAGGGCTTGGTCCCTTTAAATGGGGCAAATTGGGACACCATATTGGGGTTATAGGGGATATATATATATATACACATAGGGTTTAGAGGTATATTACCCCCCAATACTGCTAGTGCAATTCTGGAATAACGAAATCATTTGGAGAGCTGCAGGGGCGGCATGCAAATTCAATGGTAATGCTGTTGTGGGTTTGAGAGCGGCGTTCCGTTCGAGGGGGTTACTGGATCATTTGAGCTGTAGTCTAAACTCCTTGAAGGGGGATATATAGAGGATATATAGGGGAGGATTATAGGGTTTTTTAAGGGGATACTAGGAGTTTAGACTAGAGCAATGAATCAGGAAGTGCTCGACCCTAAAATTGGAGCTCCACAGTCCAAAGCGGAAACCCTCAGCTGATCAATCCTAAGCACCTAGAGTTTATGGTTCAGGGTTCAGGGTCATGAATGCTTTGTTGTGCACAGAGGTGTCGGAAATCCCATGGTTTTTACGAAGACGCCGGTCATTAAAACTGATCTCTAAAGCCTTTCAAATATACCAAGAAACTCACATATTTCTACTTGACCACATAGAACTCCTTAAAGCCCCTTTTATGTTCCCACGAAGCCCCACATCAGAGTCATACATCCCGTCTACCCTATATTTCACATATTTCCCCATAGATCCTTGTATAGCTTTTTTTTTGGCCCTATATAGCCCTATATCCCTATACAACCCTAGCTACTATATCCCCTTGAAAGGTACTCCTAATTTTGGGAGTCAGAAATTGGAGATTTTCTGGGCCAGGACCAACCCAGAGCTCAACGAAGAGGTGGAGACAATCAGACTTCGTGGTTTAGGTTTTAGGTTTTAGGGTTCAGGGTTTAGGGATCAGGGTTTAGGGTCTAGGGTTTAGGGATTAGGGTTTAGGGTTTGGGGATTAGAATGGATTAGAGTTCAAGGCTGAAGGTTTAAGGCTTTAGGGAGGGGAGTTGAAGGGTAGTTTTTGGAGTTGATTTTTTAAGGTTTCTTGGCAAGATGGTACGTAGCTTTGAGGCAAACATATAGCCCCTTTTAAGTAGATAGAATAGTGGGTATATAGGGATCTTCACATAATATACCCAAATCCATATTTTTCCCCTTATTTAGAGGGTGTATAGACAAACTCTAGGGGACGCGCGGGTTAGGGATGGTTGCTGTGTCTTTTAGATAGGAGTTTCTCAAAACGTACTTACATGATCCCCCAATCCCCAATTTCTCGCTGGGGATAAACCCTGGCCCTTAACTAAAACTATATCCCCTATAATCCCTGTAGTTTCCATTTCATTTTCCATCATCCCAACAAAACCCCTAAATCCTCCTAAATCCTAAAGACTTGTCCCATGTTGGCTTCTGGATGTACGAGATGCGCAGGTCGCTGTCATCGAAGACTTCGACGCATCGTCTGGGAGGTACCTTTGAAAGTCTCGAGGGATCCTGAACCCCCTTAAGTAGATAATGGGTCATATAGGGGATATAGGGGTGATATATGGGATAATGGAAGAGAAAATGGATTTCTGTTTAAATTACAGTCCAGAATTCCTGACTCGTATGAGCTCTTTAGCCCAATGCAAGAGGCATCTCAAGCATTGCCCAGGTACGTCGTCCACTTCCTGTCCGCAGCTCTCCTAGCTTCCCCAGGAGTGAAGCCCCACAGTAGTTTCCATTTTATTTTCCATTATCCCACTATAACCCCAGTATAATCCTATAGTGGGGTAATGGAAAACAAAATGGAAACTACTATGGGGGTTATTTTGGTGCGAATCCCCTCTAAGGGTGCGGACGTATCTTAGGGCAGCGGTCCTCAGCCCAAGTGTCTGTGGCTAGCGGTTCATATTCTATCTACCTAAGGGGGAGTATACACTCGAAAAGGCTTAGGGTTGAGAAGCCTCTCCTTGCCGTCTCCCTGGCTCAATGTGGAAGCCTGAAGGACTAGTGCTTTAAACACCGCAGAAATAGATTGGAGGCGGCTTTTAGATACTATGGCACACCTTCAACTTGATATTTGGTAGTTTCCCAAATTAGGGGGAACCCAATATAGACCCCAAAATGATATAATCCTTCATATGGGGACTCCCAAACAGGTACCCCTAATTTGGGGAAATCCCTATTCAAGTCCTAAACACCAAACCATAAACCCTAAACCGTAAACCCTAAACTCCAAACCCTAAACCCTGAATAGTAGTTTCCATTTCCTCTCCATTATCCCAATATAATCCCCTCTATATTCCCTATATAATCCCTATATAATCCCCTATATCACCCCTATATAATCCCTATATAATCCCTCTATATTCCCTATATAATCCCTACATAATCCCCTATATCACCCCTATATAACCCCAATATAATCCCTATATAACCCCTATGTAATCCATGTATAATCCTTAAACCTCAACCCCTGATCACCGAGGAAGGCTTGGAGCCCCGGAGGCTCAAAGCCGAGAATCTGGTGGTCATGGAGGACTTAGCTTTAAGGTTTCAAGGTCCCAGGAATCAGGATTTTAGGGTTTAGGGTTTGAGGGTTTTTAGGGTTTAGGGTTTTAGGGTTTTAGCTTTGAGGTTAAGGGTTTTGAGGTTCAGCGGGCTGCTGCTGACCCACCCTTGAAGATAAACCTCCAAAACCCTACTATATCCCATTACAGTAGTTTCCATTTTATTTTCCATTACCCCTATATAATTCCTATATATACCCTATAATACTATAGTAGTTTCCATTTTATTTTCCATTATCCCATTATCCCAATATAACCCAAATATCCAAAAAGCAACGAGGATTCTGCTCGCGAGGACACGGCGTCGGGAGGCCAGGGTGTTTGGCAGCAGTCATAGGGTCGGGGGTGTAGGGTTTCTTACTGGGGCTTAGTAGGGAAGAAGGGAAATATTACATGGAGTTCCCTGATTCCCTATTAAGAACCAGTAGGGTTTTGGGGTCCGAGGTTCAAGGTTTAGGGCTTAGGGTTTACGGCTTAGTATTTAGGATTCAGGGTTTGGGTTTGGCGCAACCCTAAATCCTAAACCCTACATTTTAAATTCTAAACCCTACATCCTAGATCCAAAACCCTAAGCCCCACATCCTAAATCCTAAATCCTAAACCCTCAACCCTAAACCCTCAAAATTCCTCCCCTTGGGCAGATCTTTCAGGCCCGGACGCCGGTTCGGCATCCTCAGCCCCGTCGGCGAAAGACCGGAAGGAGATGCCTAAGCCAGACCGATGATTAATAGACCCCCTGACTATTAGGGATATATTGGGGTTATATTGGGTTTATTGGGGTTATATTCGGTTTATTTGGGCTTCTATTTGGTTTACTGGGGTTATATTGGGTTTATTGGGGTTATATTGGGATAATGGAAAAGAAAATGGAAACAACTATTTAGGGTTTAGGGTTTAGGGTTGTAGACCAATGGTTTGTAAACCCCTTCCCCTTAATGGGGATTATAATAGGGATCCCAACAAGGCCCACCAATCATGGGTCTACATTAAGCTTGTGCGGGAGTTTGTTTATCTTACTGGGGAAAAGGGAACATAATCCCCACAGAATTTTTCCTTGTTCCCTACGAAGAACCAATAAGTTTGGATTTGGGGGGTGGCTTGCATCTGTAAATCTACAGGTCAGAATGCTGGGTTTAGGGTGTCCGATTCCCTAAACCCTAAACCCGGTGGTGCCACATGGGTAGTTGCCAAAATAAGGGTCCCATTTGGGTACCCCTAAATATTACGTGCCGTAATATAATAGATACCCGAAAGGGGCCCATAATTTTGAGAACAACCGACATGATCTCGTGCGTTCAGATGCTATGCCCGAGCGGCTCTGTACTGGCTCTGCAAACTCTGCACCGTAAACCCTAAATGCTAAACCCATCTAAACTCTAACTCCTAGACTCTAAACCTCAAACCCTTAAACCCTAAACCCTTAACCCCTAAACTGTAGGCTATGGCTTTCTTTACAGAAAAGCCCCGGTGATTTCCTAGCATCCCTGTAGATATCCGCAGGATCCTCAGGAGCGCCCCGAGAGTGAGGAAAGTCCATCCCCGGTTTCTACCTGGGTAGCATTTTTATTTCGAGAGACTATGGTACCCAATATGGAGAACTTTTGGGTATAGCCTTTTATATACACTTTAATCTTACTCGGTTCAACCACCGAAGAAACACTCACCTGAGGACTCCTCGGAAGATGCCCACTGGGCTCCAGGACAGAGGGCAGGTGAGTGATTCGCGATTTCTATCTGGAGACCCAGCAGTCGAGACTACTGTTTTTTGCTTTGCGGCTCCCACTTTGGAGGGAGAGGTCATCAAGATGCTGAGCCTAATGGGGATACTGGTACTCTTATGTAACAGGAAGGGTGGTTCCATTTTCCTTCCAAGGCCTGCCAGCTGGAGAACTCTCGCCTCCGCTATGCGGACCTACACAAGAAAATTCCCTCTATATCCCTGGCCCGCGTGATTTCGATATACAAGGATGACGAAGCACTTAACCAAGGTGTGTGCACGCATGTACATGTCGGCTGCATCTGTGTACATGTATGCATATGATTCTTTTCATGGATATGTGGTATCCGCTTTTTGGTGCGAATACATGTTTGCATGCATGCATGTACACGCACAAGCAAGACGAGTGTACGTCGTACATTCATACATAGATCAATCTCGAACTCAGATTCTAGACCCTAGACTCTATACCCTTGCACCCTCAACCTTGGGGCCCTAGGGTTTTAGGGTTAGGGTTTAGGATTTAGGATGTAGGGCTTAGGTAATCCCCGCCCCCCTCACCCTTTCACACCGAAGTCCAGATTTCCGCGGAAGGAGGGGAGGATGCCGAAGTGGCAGAAGCCTTCAAGGTGCTGTTCTAAGCGTATTGAGAGTTAAGGGTTTAGGGTTTAGGGTGCCATTCCAGAAATCAGTCAGAAATCAACATGTAACGTCCATGTAGCATCCCGTTTCAGGACTGCAGAAGTGCGACCTTTGGGCTTCATGGGTTGCTTTGGGAAGTCTATGCAAGCGTTTCTGGTCTCAGGACACGATGCCGCTCTTCCACGACACCCTGTGGAAAGTCACTGCCATCGACATTGAGTTCACCCTTGCCAGAGTGATGCGAAGGGTGCCTTGGCAGGGAATAAGACAAACATCCGAATAGGAATTGTGGAAGGCTCCAGAAGAGTAGCCACGGTATCGTGCCTGAAGCGTTGTAGTAAGGAACATCACTGCAGTGATGGCAAATGCTGACCATAACAGTGCTTTCGTTGGTGGAGGTGCTGCGGGACATGTCCGTCGACAAGCCGACCCGGCAGCATCGAGCAGAGGCCGCATGCAGACCATGGTAGCGCAGGTATAATCCCTACATAGTCCGTTTATAATGTATGCCCTTATTTTCCAGGGTTTCTGGGAATCTGGCTGGTTTGCAAGATTAGGGTAAGGGCATGGCCCAAGTAGTACCCAGGTGACAGCCTGTAGCCTCTTAAGCATGATATTAAGGTGAATAGCACTACTGATGGCCACTACTGTTTCGTAAGATACTTACCAATTTTGGTAATTCTTTTGATGAATAGGTCACCCTAGCAACAACAAGTCCTCCAGTCGAACTGCCTTGCTTGCACTTTGTCTGCAACAGCTATAAGCTCTGCGTGCGCCCGTAAAGTTTAGAACCATCAAGCAACCCTAAGCCCTCCAAGCTAGAGTCTGAGATCCTAAAACGCTCAGCCGTAAGTCCTGAGCCCCAGACATGAACAACCAAACTCCCTGAATGCTGAGCTTTAAAATAAATCGCAGACCCAGTCCGTGGCACAGGCGCTTCGCAGCTTGGGCAAGATCATGCAGGCAGGCAGATGTGCAAGGCAGTTTCCTCTCTGTCCGTAGCAAGTGTGAGTTTTCTTTGGGGTTTAGGGCTAGGGTTTAGGGCTTCGGGATTCTGATTGAGCTGTATCTGTTTAGGCATGTAGGTAGCAGATGGCACCACCTGATTTTTATGGGGCAGGTAGCATGACCTTGCGGCGCAGTGGGTTGCATGTACCAGGAGCCCATGAAGGAGAGGCAAGCTGATCAAAGCTCTGCTAAACTCGCCGTCGAGGAGGCGCGGTTGAGGGTTTACTCGCTGGTGCTGCTGGGTGGGTGAATGGATCCCGCTGTTTTCCGATCCCTAGGAAATCCCCATGCACGCCTGGAACACGCTGTCTACACTTACTACCCCATGAGGTACCAGAAAGTTCAAGGGTCCTCATCCCTGTTCTGCTGTTTGTTGCAGAACTCTGCGACCCAGGCCCCGCATGTGGAGAGACGCCTGAGCTCCAGGCAGGGCTCCAAGTAGAAACTTAGGGAGCTTACATATAGGGGTTATATTATAGAGATAATGGAAAAGAAAATGGAAACTCTATAATGGGGTTATATTTAGGGTTCAGAGTTTCTATTTTATGTAGGGTTTGAATTCAAAAATGGTTTATGGTTTAGGGTTTAGGGTAGGTACTTCTCAAGAGTAAGGTCCATGCTACAATAATCTCTACGATGCTCCTACGTTTTCCTTCCTGACCTTACAAGACACACCAGCCGACACATTCCGAAAATCTGTTATCATGAAAGGATCCTCCAAAGAGCCGGAATTCACGAGAGACCTGACACCCAAGCTCAAGAAAGCCTGAGCCCCACCCTCCAAAACACCTAAACCCAAGCCCTAAACCTCCAAACCTTGCAACCCTAAGCCCCAAGCTAAAAGCCACCCAAAAGACGCCAAAGCCCAGACATCCGAACCCTTAAGCATGGGCAGGTCTTCCATTCTCGCGCGGCTGCCTCGCGTCTCTTGGCGTTCCAGAAAGAGCGAAGCTAAGCAGGCGCCACGAGACAGAGGTTGAGGGTTGAGAGTTTAGGGTTAGGAGTTTAGGGATTATAAGGGCTCAGGGTGAAGGGTTGAGAGTTTTGAGTTTAGGGTTTACAGTAGGCTATACGTAATTTCCGACCAGGGGGGGGGGGGCAATTTAGACCCCAACATATTCGGGACCCAAAATGGTTCCCATAATTTTTCGAAACCCTATATAAACCCTATATAACCCTTCGAAACCCCTGTTGACATGAACCCGAAGGTACCCATATTTTTGCGAACTCCCTATATGGCTTACGAGGGAGACCTGCCCAAGTTCGCATGGATTAGGGTTCAAGGTTTTGTTTAGGGTTTAGGGTCTGAAGTTTAGGGGGTTTAACGGCTTCAGGTTTAAAGCTTCGGTTTCAGGGCTGAGTTGGGGTCCGCCAAATGTGCTCCCTCCCTCAACCACTGTAGGACTTCGTATCGGCAATTTCTCGAAGATTGGTGATCTATCTTCCATGTCTGCCTGGCAAGCATTCAAGTAAATTCTGCATGATGCACGGACCAAACGGGACAGTCATCCCGAAACCCTACCTTAACCATCAACCCCACGCCCTAACCCCGTGTGATGCAATGATGCTAGTTGTCCAGCAATGGTCCTGAGTTTTGTACAGGCTTTTCTCTCCAGAGAGGTATTTACCATGTTCTTTGCAACAAGGGTTCAGAGCTTGAGATTTGAACCCTAAACACCTAAAACCCAAACCCTGGAATCCCTAAACCCTAAACCCTAGACCCCCAGTGGCATAATGCCTGCAGGCGAAGACAAAGCAGCAGGAAGCGAAGCAGAAACAGATGGAGGCCTCAGAAGGGTTTGGGGTTTAGGGTTGCTCCTAAGGAACTTATGTAAGTTACCATGGTATGGATATGGTAGTTTCCCTATTAGGGGGACCCCAATATAGACACCCAAAGTACTATAGCCCTTATTCTAGGGACACCAAAAAGGTATCCCTAATTTCGGGGAACCCCCCCCCCTAATACAACATATAATCGGGTTTCTTTATTTGTAACTTAAATCAAGTTCCTTAAATCACATATTCCACCAATTTCCATTTAATTTTCAATTTTCTATTCCATTTGATTCTCCATTATAGGGAGATTGTTACGTTCCTTAACAGCAACGCAGCCTCGGAAGATGCAAGGCAATCCTTCTTTCCCTTCAAAGCTAGGGTGTTTAGGGTGTGTATGGTGTTTATGGTTTAGGGATTTAGGGCTTAGGGTCTAGGGTCCCAAGGTTGAGCGGGGGTTAAGGACTTCAGAGCTACAGTTTCGGGATTAGGGTTTAGGGTTTTAGGGTTTAGAGTACCCCAGACCCAGAATAGTTGAAATCTTGAAAGCCAGACAATCCCTGGCCACAAACTGTGAAGCATCACGCCTTGACTCCTCAACGTTGGACCCTAAAACCGGAACCTGGGACTTACACCCTAAAATCTGAAATGTCCTAGCCCAGTGGCTTGAACGATTGCTGTCTGCGGTTAATGGAGCATTTCAGAGACAATGGGGGAATTGAAGGGTTTCAGGACTTGACTATCTGAATTCTTTCGCTCGCCCGATAAGCATCTAGACGCATTTCCTCAGGTACAAAAAAAGCGCTGCGAAAACAGCACGCAAAGCCACGACCCCAAACCCAACACGCTGAAGCTAAAACTGAGCCTTGGTTGCTGTTGAAGAAGCTAATCTAAGTTACTATAGTGGGGAAACCATCTTAATCACTATATACCCATACCTGCTATGGTTACTGCATGGGTTATAGGGGTTATTAGCCTTTAGTAAGTCCCCCTGACCCCCCAAGTACATCCCCCAAACCTGAAAACCCTCAACCCTAAACCCTATGGTAGCTTAGTTTAAGGTCCTTAACCCTATATACCCGTATTTACCCCTATATACCCATATATACCCATATATACCCCTACATTATCATTCCTTAACAGCAACCCAGGAACCCGCCATCCCAGCGGCTTCACCCAGCCTAATGTAGACCCCTGATTAATAAACCTCCTTCCTTTTAAGGGCCTTAATATAAGGATCCCTATTAATAAGCCTATACAACCCCAATATATACCCCATTATAGTTATGGTAGTTTCCATTTTCTTTTCCATTATCCCTATATAACCCCAATATATATATATATCCCTGTTAAGGGGAGGGGGTTTATTAATCAGGGGTCTACACTAGCTATCTCTCGAGGCGGCTCTCGTCTTGATGGCCGCCGGTGCCTCCACCGAGGATGTGGACGAGATGTTGGCAGCGAGGTGGCGGTCGTTTGTTGGGTTTTCAGGTTTGGGGTTTGGGGTTTAGGATTTTCATACATGCGTACATACATTCATGCATGTGTACGCGCACATCAGTACACTACATACCTTCATACACAGATATGTTACAAAGAGAGGTGATTACGTCAAAGACGACTGCTTGTAGAAACCTGGCAATGCGCAGTACACTTGGCTACGCTCAGCAGCAGCTTTGTGGGCGCATTGGCATAGTATTGCATAGTAGCAGCTGCCAAAACCAGATGTCTTTTTTTTGTGTGTCCGGGGCATGTCCCGGAGGAATCCTGAGTTAGACAATACCCCTCAGCACGGCTTAAATGTAAAACCTGAGCTCTAGAACCTCAACCTCCCCCTATAACCCCTAGGGGATAAATCGCGAAGAATGCAAAGTGTTTTAATTAATCCTAAACCAGAAATCCTAAATCCTAAGCCCTAATCCCTATAACCTGAATCCCAATCCCTAATGCCCAATCCCCAATCCTTAAATCCTAAACCCAAATCCCTAACTAAAACCCTAGATCCTAATCGCCTGACCAGATCTGCCATGGAGTCTGAGCTTGATCCGTTTCACAGCGCCGTGTAATTTGCGGCTCGTTCTCTGCGAGGTTGCCGCTAGGTTGGCTGCTACTTACTGGTGCTTAAGTGGGGTTATAGTCCCCCTGAAGTAGATAGAAATGGCTCTGGGTAAATTATAGTAAGATCCCTATATACCCCATATTCTATCTACTTAAGGGGGGGATGATAAAGTGATGCCTAAACCCTAAACCCTAAATTTAGGGTTCTGGAACTTGGGCTGAGGAATATGATTTAGGGATTATGGCTTTAGGATGTTTAGGGTCGGGAATGCATGCTATCCATGCCTCCAGTCTCTCTTAAGCACCAGCAAGACTAGGTGGGCAGTTGTCAAAATTCTGGTCCCTTTTCTTGGAACCCGGGCACCAGCACATGATACCATGCTGTAATAAGTTCGAAAAGGGACCTTGATTTTGAGAACCTCCCAGGCCCCTTGTTCACAGCATGATTTTCCTGCCCCCCAGTGCCACCTTGCATTCGCGTGGTTATGGCGACATAGGCTGACTGCTTCTGCACATCGCCCTGCTGGTCTCGGTACCGTGTATAGTCCCCCTTAGGTAGATAGAATATGGGGTATATGGGGATCTGATTATACTATCGCCAAAACCATATTCTGTCTACTCAAGGGGGACTATAGGTGCGCTGCGCAAGCCTCTCCGA
Organism: Symbiodinium pilosum; assembly: GCA_905231905.1. NCBI lineage: Eukaryota > Dinophyceae > Suessiales > Symbiodiniaceae > Symbiodinium > Symbiodinium pilosum. Next base: position 3,370 of record CAJNIZ010002038.1, on the reverse strand, counting down.
CATGACCATGGCTCAAGCTGCACATGTGTACTTGATCTTGCGCGAAGGTCCACAGCAACCTACCCTTCAAACCCACGGCCGTTGTAAGTCACGTCAAGCAGATAGAACCAACCTAGGACTGCCGATGCTTCCCATGTCCTACCTGGCCTTTCCACTCCGAGAGCCTACACATTCCAAGCGCACTGCTCTTACAGCAGCTAGATGGCTTTGAATTTGAATACTACAGCAAACAAAAGGTTCAAAAGATAGCCAATGGTCAAATCTCAAAATAAGGGGAACTTGTCGAAGTGATACAGGAAAGCCCTAAGCCCCAGGTAGTCCTCTACCCCGACCCTAAACCCTACACCCCAAAGCCCTGAACCCTAGTCCTAAATCCTAAGCCCCACACCCTAAAACCTAAACCCTAAATCCTAAACCCTTATCCCTGGTCCCGTGTTGGAGAGCTGATGTAAGAATCATGACAGAGACCGCACCTGGCGTCGTCGACTTCAAGGCTTCCATGGGCTAGGATTCAAGCTTTCAGGGTTATATTGGGATAAGGGAAAAGAAAATGGAAACCCCTAGGGTTTAGGGTTTAGGGTTGGGGTTATATTGGGATAATGGAAAAGAAGATGGCAACTACTATAGTATATTGGGGTTATATTGGGATCATGGAAAAGAAAAAGGAAACTACTCTGGGAAGAGAAGTTTTGCTTGTTGCACTTGCATTCCGACGAGTCTATAGTATGAATTTAGGGTTTCGGGTTCGGGGTTGCCGGCATTTTTGGAGCTGTGAAGTGCATTCCCTTGATGGGGCCTAGATGGGGAAGCAAAACACGTATGACTCAGTTCCAGTTTCCTTGCCTTTTTCCCCTAAACCCTAAACCCGTAAGTAATCAGAAATCCGGAGCTCAAAGCCGCCAGCCTTAGAATTATCTTCAAACCCTGAACGCATACCCCTTAATACAACCTCTAGATGGAGGTTTTCCCAAATTAGGGGTACCTTTTCGGGGGTTCCCATTTTAAATATGGCTTATAGTATATTGGGGCCTTTAGAATCTTATTGGGGTCCTCTTCTTTTGGGAAACTACTAGGTCCTAAGCCCTAGCCGTTCTCGCATCTACAGGAAAAGGAGAAAGCTGTGTTGGCCTACCTCCTTACCATCCCAGAGGCGGGCCTTTCCAAAGTCACGAATGCCGACGAGACTCAAGGTAGGAACATACGGGGATATATAGGGTTTAGAGATTTAGGGTTTAGGGATTTAGGGTTTAAGTTAAGGGTTTAGGGATTTAGGATTTAGGATTTAGGGAGGGTTCATTTTTCCCAAGACCTCAAGGGATTAGGGTCTAGGATTCAGGCTTCCCATGCCCTCGAGGCCGATTGCCTTTGAACTCATACCCGCAAACCACAACAAGATTAACAGGAAACACTGCTGCTGGAGATTACTTGGAGGGTCACGAGGGCTTAGTAAGCAGGTTAATTGTAGGGTTAATTATGGTTACGATATGGGTTATAGGGGTTGTTAGCCTACTTACTAAGTCCCCCTGACCCCCTAAGTATAGTCTATCCCGTTATTACCCCTATACTCGTAGTAGAATGTACCTGATGGCGTTGTTGACTATTCAAACTTCTAGACTACCTCAAACCCCCCAACCCTTACCCCATTAATTTCCACTGTTATTCAGGTGAAGCAGGCCGTGGGGCTGCAAAAAGAGGGGCGAAGTCAGGCCCATCGATTTCTTGTTCTCAGTTTGGAGGGGGAAGGATTGAAGGGTGTTGCCTGGGAGGAATGTCTTTGTATCGTCTTGGTTGTCGTGTTTTTATGAGAGTGCGAGATTGTTATCGTCGTTGCTCAAGTTGGTGTTCGCTTCACGTAAGAACTCTGATGCCATTCCGATTGCCCAGGATGGTTCTGGCACTTTGGATTTCTTTACGACTGGTGTTCTGCCTCGCAGTAAACGCAAATTCCTGAACCCAAAACCCCAAGGCCTAAACCCTAAGCCGCAAACCCTAGACCCGTCCTCTGGGAGAGTTCGAATTGTCCAAAAAACTTCCAACAATGGTAGTATGTCCGTTAGCATTCATGTACGCAGAGAGCCGTCCAACAACTATGGCTAGATGTGTACGAAATGTTTGGCGTCATGTTGCAATGACGCGAGTGCTGTATGCCTATGAGGGGTTCCTACCAAACCAGTGCTTCGGCAGTTGTAAAAGTCCGCTGGATTCAAAAAACCCTAGACCCTATATACCCTTAGTATAGTAGCCCTACATATCCCCATGTACCCTACCTAACGTGTTGTTGGTCATTGATCTTTCGCATTGGTGCGGAACCCTTCGATGGCAGGAGGCAAAGGCGAGCATGAAAGCGGCTGTGGCGTACCTGGCCCCAGGGTACGGGGCGTTTATATGGGTTGAGGGTTGCGGATATATTGGGCTAATGGCAAAGAGAATGGAAATTACATAATGAGGTTATGTAGGGTTTAGGGGTATAAGGGGTTAGGCGTTTAGGGTTTAGGGCTTAGGGTCTAGGATGGAGGGTTCAAGGCTCGGGGTTTGGGGATTAGGATTTTGGGGTCTTGGGGCTTTGGGTATAGAGATTAGCGTTTGCACGTTTTGGGTATAGAGTCTAGGGTTTGGGTTCTGAAGATTATGGCCGAGGGGTCCAGGCTGATGGGATTCAAGGTGATTGGCTGCTCTTTCAGGGGCTCGGCCCCTTGTTGGCTCTGCGGCCCACATCCTGAACCCTGTAAACCCTGCCCTGTAGACCCTATCCCTAAACGCTAAATCATATATTCTATCTACTTAAGCCCTAAATCCTGAGCATACAACACACCACCGAAGCTCTGACCGGTGGGGCGGCTAAGGTCCTTGCCTCCCGATTTGCTTGAAAAAGCCGGTGCCAACGGCAAGACAAGACATCCTGAGACTGCCTAGAGAAGGGTCGGTTATATCGGGATCATGGAAATAAGATGGAAACTATAGAGATTATGTAGGGATTATAGGGTATATTGGGGTTATATAGGGATAATGGAAAAGCAAACGGAAACTACTAGTTCGGGTTTAGGGTTTAGGCCTTACCTGTGGTTAGCTAGGAATGAAGGAATGGAAAAGAACATGGAAACTACAATAATGGGTTATAGAGGGACTAGTATAATGATCTGTTCCGTCATTCCCAGCTAACCAAAGGTACGTAGCTCCAAGTGCGTGCGGCTGAGGATTAAACCTGTATGCTGTTAAGGAACTAAGGAACTTAGTTTAAGTCACCATGTTATGGATATACAGTAGATAATAGAGTTTCCTTATCATAGTAACTTACTTCAAATGGATATTATAGTAGATAACAGGGTTTCCTTATTATAGTAACTTAATTTAAGTTCCTGAACAGCAAGCC
>CAJNIZ010002037.1:14304-27321 GCA_905231905.1 Symbiodinium pilosum | reverse complement strand
AAATGTATATTGGGGTCTAGCCACAGAACGGTAGCTAAAACTCCTCGTATCTCGTCATAATCCACCGCAAATCCCAGTTAATTGTACCCAAAACGCGAAACCCATAAATAAGACACAGTATATATTGTAAGCCATGGTATATATTAGAGTCTGTAGAGGTTACTCAGCTTCATCCATGCAGGGGGGGGGTTTCCAGGCGCTTCCAGGCCGTTCCAGCTCCAGGGGCCCCCAGGCGGGGCTCCAGGGGAGGGGCCTCCACAACGAAGCATCCGATGCAAAACACCGTTTTGAACGAAAAATGCGCCCTGGCGTACTGCCAAAGCCTTGATTGAACCTTGGGCGAGGCTGAAATTTCATGCGGGATGGTCAGGCTGGACTAAGCCACCCACCATGGCGTTAAAAAGCCCTGAAACAAATTCCTCATATCCCCGTAAATCCCCATGTAACACATATAATCACCCTTAAATAGGTAGAACGTGCGGCACATGGGAATCTTATTACTTATTGTAATATACCCAAAGCCATATTCTATCTATTTAAAGGGGACTATACATTCCATTTCCCGGGTTGTTTTCCTTTCGATTCTCCATCCCAGGAAGGGCCAGACGAAAGACCTGAAAGTATTCGATGTCCTCAGCATCCGACCGCAACTCGAGGGTCAAGGGGACTAAGTAAGAGAATGAACAACTGAAATGGTTGTTTAAGGTCAGGGAGGTTCAGTAATAATCATAGTTCTAACTTAGGATATTATAGAGCCTGTGAGGTTCTAAGTATATACTCACTAGCCATCCTGACCCTTCAAACAACCCTTCGACCTCAAACCCTGAACCTCAAGCCCTGAACCCACCCCAAGCCAAAAAAAGTGTTTCCAGAGTAGCCCTCATGGAGTCACAATGTTTGAGGCCTAATTAACGCCTCAATATAGTCCCCAGAAAATCTATCCCAGGGGTCTGCAAATTAGGGTTCAGGGTTTAGGAGTCAAGGTTTAGGGTTTAGTGTGAAGAGGCTTTTTCGACTTCCCGGCTGAGACCCGCTCCGCTCCGCCTTCGCGCTCGGGGCGGGGCAGACCGCCTCCCTCGGCATTGATGGCTGGAGGCCAGGTGTTTAAGGTTGCAGGGTTTAGGGTGTAGGGTTTCAGGGTTTAGGGTTTCAGGGTTTAGGATTGAGGGTTTAGGATTAAGAGTTTAGGGTTAAGGGTTGAGGGTGTACGGATTCGGGCTTAGGGATTAGGGATTATGGCGTGGGGTTTCAGGATCAGGGCTTAGGGTTTAGGCTCCAGTGTTTGGAGTTGAGGGTTGAGTGTTTGTTGTGCCGGAGCACTTGTTGTCCGACCACAGAGTCCTTTTGAGTGCATTGCCAAACCTGTTTTTTGGGTGGTTTAGGACTCAAACTCATTTAGGTCCATTTTGGTCAAAAAAACACAGCTACATCCACAACCTGTGTCCTGGAATCATAAGGATCACAAGGGCGCCCTTAAAGGAGCCTCCCAAACCAAATTCTCCTGTCAGGGACAGTTGGGGCTCACATGAAGATTATTATGGGCTCAGGCGCTATTGGGTCTTGGGGCCTATGATGGGTATTATAGGAGCGTGGTGGCAGGCTACCACTGGTAGGGGCACCTATGAAGACATATCCATGGAACGACTTCCGAAACCCTAAACCCCAAACCCTACACCACGTCCCTAACCCCTAAACCCCAAACCCTAAATGTTTTATTTGGAGTACTGCGTGCAGGCCACTTTGTGGAAGTTTACACAGGCGGTAAGGGCGAGCCCTAAACTCTAAACCCTGAACCCCAAACCATGGACCCTAATTCAATTCCTAAACCCTAAATCGCAGATCCTCAGCCCTCAAGCTGGTGTAAGGGTGAAACCTAAACTTGGGCTTGTGTTCCTGCACCATGACCTAGAGCCCAATCTTAGGGTTCAGGGTTTCGCGTTCAGGGTTTAGGGTTTGGGGTAGGCTTGGGTTATTTCTGTTTTAAAATGCCCTTAACCCCTATGTAGTCCTTGTGAAGCCATCGAATTTTCAATTTCTAGGGTCCGAAGCCTAATTACCCTAGTTTAGGGTTTAGGGGTGGTTGAGACTTGCAGACGCCTCCCGCAAGCAATGAAGCACCTCCCCCGATGACAAATCCCCCCAAACAGTAGCTATTCCTCCCATACTCACTGGTAGTATAGGCGGTGCGTGGGAGGTTCTTGTTAGAGGTAGGGGATTAGCTGCAGACTTAATTTTGGGAGATACACAGGGGTATGTAGTGCTGATACCATAAGGAGCTTTCCATAAATAGAGGGCGCCCAATACAGACCCGGAAATATTCAAATCCTTATTATGGGGACCTTCAAAACGGCCCCGTATGTTTTTAGGACCCCCCCCACGGTAGACTAGACATGACCGTGACTATCATGACTTCGGTGATAGAGGTTTGAAGAATGATCATCCAGTTGAGGGCTATAGGCCCCTGTAAGTAGATGGAATATGGCTCTGGGTCTTTAATTTTACTAGATCCCCATATACCCCAGATTCCATTTACTCGAGGGGGGGCGATATATCTTACAGTAGTGATAATGGAAAACGATGGAAGCGCTAAGAGCATTACGAAACATGTTTAGATAGCCATCGTGATGCAAAAGCCTGCGGTAGCAACCATAAGCCGGGATAGTCGCCCCCGCATTGATGCTCACAGGGCTTTAAGGATCGCACTGGCCCCACAGCGTAAGCACCTAAACCCCCCAAACCCCGGCAAACCCCAAGCACCAATCTATAGACCATGTGCTGGCTAGGTGCGAGCACTTTGCGTCCGATACCGGACGCCAAGGGGCTCGTTTTGGGGAAGGCATTCGTTAATGGACATTTGTAAGGCCTTCCAGGCATTGATGGGCTTGCAGCCATGGACGCACTTTGCATATAGGGGATAATGGAAATGAAATGGAAAGTACTTTAATAGATTGGGGTAATATAGGGGATAATGGAAAATCAAATGGAAACTAAATTAATATATTGGGGTAGTATAGGGGATAATGGAAAATTAGATGGAACCTACTTTAATATATTGGGGTAATATGGGGAATAACGGAGAATAAGATGGAAACTATTCTAGATTTGAGTACAAGGTGTTGTATGGGTTGGGGGAGCTTCCAGTATTGATCGTCCCTTCTTACGGATATTGAACACCTTCCACCCATAGTGCCAATGTTGCATAGGAGACCTCATATACTGAGGGACGAATTCAACATTAGGGGTGGAGGGTTGTTTCACATTAGTCTGAAGGGATCAGTGATTAGGAATAGTAGACAAACCTCAGAAGCCCGAAGATGTTTCAGGGGCCAGTTTACATGACAATCATCATGCGGTCTGTAAGTGGCCATCAGGTTGGGTTAGGGTTTACGGGCAGCATATGTGAACGAGACCATAATTTTGACACTCCTGCATATCCTCAACATGGAACTTGATGGCATCTCTTGTCTGCATTCCTCCGTCGCATGCAGGTTTCCAAAATGATTGCTGCACGAGATTTTCTGGTATACTATGCCAAGGTTTCTAGCAGATGTTGTCTTTTGCGCGAGTTCTGTTGCAGATCGAGAGCAGTTCTCGAGAGCAGTTCAGGAATCATGCATGTTGGGGTCTCCCTCAAAAACAAGCCGCCTAAAGCGGCCTCAAGGGGACTCCTAAACCCTAAGCCCATAAGATCCCATATATCTTATATCCCGAGAGCTTGCAGGTGCCAACCCCAAATCCTTAACCCTAGGCCCTGGACCCTAAATCCACTCTTGTCCTAAACCCTAAACCCATGTACCCCTATGATGTCCTTTAAATCTAGGGTTTAGGGTTTAGGGTTACCCCTAAACCCTACCAGGAGACGGTATCGCTTTGCAACGAGCCCACTGGCGTGTCCACTCTAGCCACGCGCAGCAAGGAGTGGGTAGCTGTTGAAGAAGTCACATGAAGGTGCCATAGGGAACGCGAACTAGGTACCCTGGTGGTAACCTTTTCTCCTTTTATTTAGGGGTCTCCTTATTCAAGCTGAATATTAGGAAAAAAGGTACCCTGATTTTGAGGGGTTACTGGGAAACGTGAAGGAGATGGAAATTACTCGAGGTTTGGGTGTGACACTAAACTGGCCTTTGGTTAGCTGGGAAGGAACAACGGAAAACAGCATCAACACTACAATGAGTTGTGTAAGGTTTGGGGTTTGGGGTGTGGGGTTCAGGGTGTAGGATTTTGGGTTTAGGAACGTAGTGACCCGGTACGTTGATGAAGGATTGGTATGTGGCAAGGTTAATGTCACTGTAAGTATAAGTATAACACCGCACAAACCCCCAAACCCCTAAACCCAAAACCCCCTAAACCCCTAAACCCTATAGTATAGCCCTTACTGTTGGAGCTCCCAGAAGAAGAACCATGCCTGGATGACGTGTCCAAATTCCAGGGCTACGTCTGAAGCACTGCTTTAGGGTTTAAGGGTTTAGGGTTGAGGGTTTAGGGTTTAGGGGCTTAGGGTCTAGGTTTGAGGGTCTGGGGTCTATACGGTTTAGGGGCTTAGGGTCTGGGGACAAGCTTACTGCCCTAAACACATAATTTCAAGAAGCTCCTGTCCCGGATTCCTCATGGTGTAAGTAAGGACTTGCCTGTTTTTTTTTGGGGAGTGCAAGGGTTAGGCTTAGCCATGAACCCTTAGGGTTTAGGGTTTAGGATTTAGGGTTTAGGTCCAACCCTAAGCCCTTAGGTATCAGGTCGGACCAAGAGTTTCTGTTGATAGGCCTCACTGGGTTGCTGTTGAGGAACCGGTTTAAGTTACCATAAGAAGGAAACCCTACCATCTACTATATACCCATCATATGGTGGCTTGTTGAGCCATTTTCTGGGATTTTGGGCCATTGTTTTACCTGATTTTGGGGTTCAGGTAGACTATATAAACCATAAGCCGTCAACCCTAAATCAACGCAGGCAACGACGGAAAACATCGATAGAACCGATTCTGGGGTGCTACCGCTGACAAAGGAAATTTCGCACCAATATACATAGCCCCAGCATGCAAGATTTCCGCCATTCACCGTAGGGATTGTGGCCGGGGTGTGCCTCGTTACCCCGCTTGCAGGAAGTGGTAATCCTCCGGTGAGGGGTGGTTGCCAATCTCCGAATAAATTCGCACCTAGGTACATTTATATACATGAACCTTCAAATTTCTGTTTGTATTGTCCACCTTAATTTGCATTATTGGAAATCTGAGCGTTACGCCTGCAGCTCGAGCGCAAGGCCAACGTTTGCAAGCGTTTGCTCTTGCTCCTTCAGGGCAGTGCTGGCGTCGAATTCTGGGTTTGCGGGCTTAGGGTTTATGATTTGAGCATCGCTGTTGTTGGACCCCCCCTTGCCCAGCAGAGAGGAACCTTGGCGCTCCCCCGCTGTCACTGATTTTGCGGCGGGCCTGGAAACGGGCAAAGTGGAGGCTGTGTATGGAGGGCTTTGGAGTTTGGGAATTTGGGGTTTTAGGGATTTGGGCTTCGGGAAATGATTTCCGGCTAGGGATTACCGTGGAGGGGTTGGGGTTTAGGGTTGTGGGTTTTGGGGAACAGCGATTGGGGTGCAATGGGTTTGGGGTATAGGGATCAGGGCGTAGGGCTCGCCGTTCAGAGGTTCATCGGATCGGGGTACCCACCTTGTGGAATTGTGGGAAATATGGGGGGGATTATGTGTATCCATGCTAGGAATTATGTAGTGTGCATGTTCGGAAACTGTCATTTGCTGCAATCACCGTTTAGGATCGGGATATTTGAGGTATTTTTAGCCTTCGGGATCCAAATAGCCCAACGTAACAACTCTTGGGCCCAATGTAGGTATTATTTGTATACATGGATCCCAGGCTTGGGTTCGCGAGGTTTAAGGTTGGGTTTGGGACTCAAAAGGCTTTGGGCATAGGACTTAAGGTTTAGGGCTTGTGAGGGTCTGGAACTCTTGCTTAGCATGTAGGGCTTGCAGCACAGGGTGTAGGAGTTGGGGCTCAGGATTACCTTTTTTGGATTTAGGATTTAGGGTTACAGGACAGGGGGGGAGGTTCGGCATGGAGATTGATGCAAAGAGTTGTTGGAAACTGCAAAGATAGTCACGCGAATTGCAAAACCGCTTGCGCAAGGATTTCTACAAGGAATTGTATGTAATTAGTAGAAGGTCTTAGATGAAGTAATTGAGCCTGGGGGAGTACCAGACGATACCATGCGGTGAAGGGGCGCAGAATGCACAGTGTACAACCATGCATATAAGCCATAGTCTAAAATGCTGAAAAGGGGGAATATAGGGGATTATATAGGGACTACTGCGGGGGATATTAAGGGGGGTACTAGGAGTTTAGACCATAGCTCATATGTTGTCTTCGCTTCCTTGCAAGCTCCCCGAGAATCACCCCCGGAAGTGCCTACGCTGGACGGAGAAGCAGATCTTCCACCACTTAAAACCCCGAAAGCCCTGAAGTTCCTTGGGCAGAAGGTATACCTAAATCCCAAAGGTATGTAAAATACTTGCAGGGATTTTGGGCTATCATTGTACATACTTCTGGGGTTCAGGCCATTTTGGCTCAAGCTGTTTGGCCCGAGCCTCGCTTTGCCTGTGCAGTACGAGTGCGGAAAGTCGGCGACGATTTCCCACGTCGGCGGGGCACGAGGTTCTGCAGGAGTCCCCGGCGAAGACACGCGGTGGACAAAAGAAGCGGCCAAAGAGAAAGGCCGCAAGCCTAGAGGCAAGTGCGGGCATGAGCTTCGAGGGCAAGCACCCCGAGGCAGCTGTGAACATTTTCCTCTTCCGATACACTGGCAGGGACATCATCAAGAAACAAGATTACTGGCACATCTGCGAAGAAACGCCCCATGGTGTTGTCTGCAGTTTGCATGTCCCTGCCTGGCGCAGTGGTGCAATTTTCGTGGGGCGAGCCTGCGAAGCGCCTTCGCAGGCAGAGATTTCGGCGGCAGAGATATTCCTCGAAGATACTGAAGTTCTTGAGGCAGCAGAGCGCTTGCGGCCTCCAATGTGCGTGGTGCAGCATCACACCCGTGAGACGAAGTCCCAGCGAGAGGATCTCAGAAACAGTGGCCAAGTTCAGCAGGTGCGCAAAGAGATGGCAAATCAGAAGTACCATGGCTTCCAGACCAAAGGCTTCCGCACGGCGGTGTGGGACGGAAAAGCCTAAGGACTTTTCTGCTGTGACTGGCGATGTGGGAGTAAGAAGTATGTTCCAAGAGATGCCCTGAGGTTTGCCAGATCAAGCGATGACCCTGCTGCTCAAAAAAGTCGCATCACGCATCAATCTGAGATGCATGAGTGCTCACCTATCTCCTATAGGACAGATAATGTTCAGCTCCTATTGAGAGAGGGTCCATTGGGATAGCTGCCGAACTCCGAACGGCCACTTACTACTTGCATTCTGTGTTCTACGCATACGAAGGGAATCTTGAAGATTTCTTTGCCTCCATTCAGCTTGTGTCTGCGATGTGTCTTCAATGGAAGAGAGCAGTGCTTCCTTTCCTTGCGGAACGGCGCCGTAACGGGTGAGACAGAAGGATCTTTCCGGAAATTTCTTGCTGCGTTCTGGACGACCCATTGTCCAATGGCTGCCCACTTATAGGGTCCAATGGCTGCCCACTTACAGGGACTGCAGCCCAACAGCAACGCTGTTAGGAGTAGTGAGAAGCCTCCTCAGGAACCGTTCCATGCATAGTTGATGTGTGCGGGCTGCTCGTACACATGAAGATTTGAGACCTCAGCTGCCCCGCATCAGACGCTGCCAAGATCGCCGTGTCATCAGTGAAGACAACATTCCCATGCCCCGAGGGCCCCCGCCCTTGTTGCTTCCTTTTTCCCTTCCCCTAAAAGCATCGCATAATTTCAAGTCAGTCGGCTCAAGGTCCGAAGGGCAAAGTCAACGGAAAGATGGAGGAGAACACAAGCTCGCGCGCTGTGGTGGTCAAGTCAACTTTTGTGGACTTGAACGAGGGCCAGAGTCTGATGGAGCTCTACCGTCAGCTGCGGCCCTGCAAGTCGGGCCCGGTTGCAGCTCGCGATTGCTCCAGTTGGAATGCGCAGTGTTTTTTCGTTGCAACAGTGATGCAATGCCAAAACAAATTTTGTGTGATGTCGGTCTTGAAGAAATCGGATTTCGGCGCTCTTGCGCACGAATCCTAATTACATTCCGGGCAAGTTCAGTGACTGATGTGGAATTGGTGTTGCTGTCTCTGATTCGTTCAGGGTTATAGAAACCGTACCGTGTCGTTGACGGAAGTCGACGCAATGGATGCCCGCATGACTGCGCGGGATTGTTGATTTTTTTGGGTGTTGCGGTTGGCCAGAAAAGCAGGATGCTCTCCACCGTGAAGGTTGTCTTGCGCATGCCTTGAGAGAATGACTCCTGAAAGAGGTTTTCTCCACGTTTTTGATCTTAATAACAGGCTGATTTGGACATGAAGGCATGACATACGCCGACATACGCGACAGCAGCTTCAATGGTGAGTTTTTCTGTTTTCCTGCGTGATTCTTTTTCATCATGTAAGGGTGGTGGTGGTGGTGGTGGTTCTGGTTGTTGTGCTTGTTTTGGTTGTTGTGGTCGTGGCCGTGGTTGTGGTGGTGGTTGTGGCTGTGGCTGTGGCTGTTGCTGTGGGTGTGGCTGTTGTTGTTGTCGTCGTCGTCGTCGTCGTCGTTATCGTGCACGTCGCCAGGCATGACAAAGCTGTGCGACGCAGTATCCTGCACTGGTGCAGAACAGCCGTGGTCTTGCCTCAGGCTCGGGCCAAGGACGAACGTGAGTGTCAGATGGCAGCCCAAAAATTGCTGGCGGGCTTCCGGCTCTCCGTCCAGCAGGTGTTCCCGTGCAGGGGTTGTGTAGCATGGCAGCATGCCCCAGTAGACCTTTCACCCTTTGATTGGGAGAATCTTAGGTTGTGGGCGGTAGCGCGGCTCACTGCATGCTGGCCATGCCAGCTGGGTGGTACTGATAGTCCCAAGGATGTACTGGATGAGTGCCCGTGGCGAAGTGGAGGTGGATGCGGCCCATTGCCTGCGCGAATGGCCCAGGCACCTTGCCAGTCTTTCATTCATCAGGTGCAGCTGGGCTAGTGTCCAGGCAGCTTGAGCCTCCACTGTTTTTTGCGGCGCTCTTTCACACGAGCCTGGGCCGCGAATATGATCTCATTAGAGCCCGGTATGTGGCTGGTGCTTTCCGCCTCGCCCTATGTGTGACGTCGCTTCGACGAATCAAAAAGAGCGCGTAGCAACGACTCTCTGGGGGCTGCCCGGGAGTAACGCGCTACCCACTGGTGCTATCCAGGTTACCAGAAGTGGGCCCAAGTCATTCGAAGGTTATTTTCGGTATGGTGAAGATATCTATACCAAAGTGGTGTAAGGGTCGCGTGACGATTTCACATTCAATGTCCTCATCATAGAATGCCATGCCATGCAAATTCCCGTGTACGTCTTCACATCGCCAGAGAGCTCCTAGCATCCCTACAACAGGTAGTCAGTTGTCTCTATTGACTTTATTTCAACGTCAACTCTTTTCCGTGATGTAGAAGCTTGATTTAGTAGTTAAACTGTCCCCCTACAGATTCCGCTTACCAATGCAGCATAAGGCACCCCAAAGCCCTATTCCAGTTCCGCTCCCCAAGCCTTAAACTAAGCCGTCAACAGTAGGCCATGGTCCTGCATGGCCCGCGAGGTTCCTCCTCGAATTCAGGGGTTAATGGGGTCATAGCCGGCAAAGTCTAGGGTTAGGGGCGCAGGCTCTTTCTTTGCTCAATTTCCTTATTTGAGGAGATAAATCATCGGCTCTTGATTTGCAGAGTCTCAGTTCGGATAGTCTCAGCGTTGGGGCTGGGAGTTAGCCCGCGCATCCTGCACCCTCCCCAGATGAACAGGCAACACCTTAAAGCTCCCTTGTAGCACAGTAGTTTTTGAAAGGCCCTCCGTGGGCTTCCATGTTAGTTGTGGGAAGGGTAGGGTTCCGGGATTTGAGTTGAGTTCTGGGGCCGGTGGGCTCAGGCGTTGAGGGTCTACAGCATCAAAGGATTTGGGGTGATAAATCTCAGGCCGTAAGCCCTTAACGCTAGGGTTTGGTGTTTAGGGTGACATATCTCAGCTACTTGGTCTTGTGACCGCCGAAAGCTAAGGCATGCCCCTTCTACCGTCCCTAGACTACCCCTAGGTTCCGCCTTGATTTTCTTAAATAAGCTTGACTCCGCGTTGCTAACGATCACTCTTAGGCCAGTCGTAATTCCAGGCTGGATTGTAGAATTGAGGTAAATTGCATCAAGGCCTTTCAAACTCAGTGTGCTGCTTAAGCCTCTAAATAGTTAGTGCCATAGCATGAAGGGTGCTAAGAAGCCCATGGCTCTAAAATTATACCTTACAATCCCTACATAAACCCTATATAACCCCTATATAACCCCTATATAACCCCTATAATTGTAGTAGTTTCCATTTTATTTTCCATTATCCCAATATAAGAATAGCCACATAGCCCAAAGTATTTCCGAATCCCCCCGGAGATTCAGAGCAGGCCTAAATCTTCAATATCCTTATGTAATCCAAAGGCCATCCCGGTGTTCTCCCAACAGAATCCATACATATCTGCATATATATATAGAGGCATAAATACATATATAAGCATATGTATACATACATACAGAAGTATATACACGCACGCAAGTAGGTCATATGAGCCGGACAGAATTTGAAACAGCATATACAATCTCGACATATACATCCCAGGCGGTTCTACGCCAAACCCAACCCCAAGCTTAAAACCCAGTCCTACAAACCCCAAACCCTATAACCTACTTAAGTAGATAGAATATGGCTTTGGGTATGATATAACAAGATCCCCATATACCACGTATTCTATCTGCTTCAGGGGGACTGTAACACTGAAACCTTAACCTAAAACTTACACAGCCCTGTAAGGGGTTTAGGGTTTGGAGATTCCGTCCCTTGAACTAAAGTTCTGGGTTTTAAAGAGGATTGTGGTTTCCACTTACTTTCCCATTCCCCTACCTAACCGCTACGGAACCCCTGTGTATCCCCGATAGAACCCTTATGTCACCCCTAAACCCTAAGACCCTAAGCCCTTAGCCCTTCCCAGGCCTTGCTCTGCGAGCGGCAGGGGAAGCAAAGGACCACCAGGTCGCCTCCAAGGTGGCTTCCTAGGGTTTAGGGTTTTAGGGTTTAGGGTTTAGGGTTGAGGGATTAGGATTTAGGCTTAGGTGTTTTGGCTCAGAATTTGCGGTTCGTTAGCAGTGAGAGGATGCAACGAGGAATCTAGGATCCCTAGGAAGCCCCTTTTTTGTGAACCCCAGCCCATATGGGGTTGTGTCAGAATTGTGTCAGAACTGGCCCAGGTCCTGGAGAGCTTTAGGGAGGATGTAGTCGCTGTAGCATGAATTTTTAGGTTTTGTCGAAGGAGGCCTTCTTCGTTGGGCGCTCCCCAGAACAAGCAAAACAACTCGAAGGTCAGCGGGACGGAGTAGGAACACGGTTTAGAGTGTAGGGTTCAGGGTGAACAGGGTCATGGCACTTGGCAAGAGGTTTTAGAAAAAAAGGGAAAGCTGGGGTTATAGCACGGCCTGTAGGGGTTGTAAGATATATGTACACGTGCTCAGACTTACTCGGGTCCCTGCAAGTACAATCCTCAATCCGTAAGCTCTACCGCTGGCAGCCGGCCATGCACTCCCAATGTAGCCTCATGTAGCCTCCATTTTGATTGAAGAGCTAGGGCTTATAGTCCCGCCCGTAAATAGATAGAACATGAAATTGACCAATTTCATAGTAGCATCACCATAGACCCCAAATTCTACTTTAGGGATCCCCCTATACACCAAATTCTATCTACTTAAGGGCGGCTAAAGAGTTCCAGGGCTCCAGGGAGTTCAGAAATTGCTTCCAGTTTCGGTTGGCAAGTGGAGGAGGAGCATTTTCATGAAACAAGGGTTTAGGGTCTAAGGAATGGAAGCACAACTGAGGGCTATTGGGATGTATGGGTTTTAGAGTTACCTTGCTGGTTGTTAGTGGGGATGGGAGGAATGGAAAGATTTTGGAAACTGCTATTGGGTTTTGGCTTTAGCTGTTGCATGTCTTTGAGAACTGCCTGAAATCCCATGATCACTATATAAAACATAGGGACCTAGTTCTGAGAAGGATCCACCCACTGAACCCCAAACCTCAACCCTAAATCCCAAAACCCTTACCTCTAGACGTCAAACTCGACAAAACCTAAACTTTAAACTTGAACTGGAATCCTAAACTCGAGGATGTACGCATAGCGCAGGTACGCGAACCGGCTGAGAACAATTGGCTTTCGTTGGGTTTCGAGCGATATGTGGTAAGCGCACGGGTGCAGGATTCTGACATTCCCTGTGCGTTCGTTCATTGCAGACGTAAAGTCCTTGGGTTGGAAAAAACCACCCTTGACCCCTATGCCCCTCAAACCTGTCCCCCTAAACCTCTAAACCCCAAAACCCTGAACCTAAACCCCAAACCCCGCGATGCCCCTAGGCGATTGCAGACATCGAGGCGAAAAAGCAGCAGGCAAAGTCAATTGCAACGGCTCCTGGGATGTGCTACTGGTGCTCAGGGGGGAGTGACACGATTATAGGGTATGTGTAAGGATTATACATATATATATATATGAGTACTATAGGCTGTGCATTTTTGTCACAGGGTTTAGGGTTGAGGGGTTTAGAGTTTAATTAGGTGTTTGGCGGTTTGGGGTTTGGGGTTTTAGGGTTTGGGGTCTAGGGTTGGTTTAAGGTGCCGGGTTTGGGGTAACATGCGGGGACAGGTCACGCGGTTAGGTTTTCGGGTTTAGGGTTTATAGGGTTTTGCAGATGCTAGAGAAAGTACGACTTTGTTTCTAGGTTTCGGTGACTGGGCTAGTGGGTGTCGGTTTGGGAAGACCATAAATGAAAGCTATGGGCCATACTGATTGGGATTGCGAGAGCCTGTCATAAGGATGAGAGTTAGGTCAATCCCCCCTAAAGTAACAGC
>CAJNIZ010002036.1:99398-116273 GCA_905231905.1 Symbiodinium pilosum | reverse complement strand
AGGGGCTGTACTAATTTTAAAAGGAGCCAGACCATAATGAATTAGGGGGAGGTTTGAGGTCATTAGGGGGGTATAATAGAAAATCCAAAGGAATTAGGGATCCCCTTGACATCCGAGGTTTTGGTTAGATTTTCATATGGTTTTATAAAGGATTTTATATACAAGAACTGAATACGACTTTGAATGATTTTATTACAGTTTTAGCCGTATTTAAGTAAATCTCAATTGATTCTAACGAGATTTTGATTCGATTTTAATTGATTTGCAAAGGAATTTTAAATGAATTTCAATTGATTAAAACGGGATTTTAATTCGATTTTATTGATTCTAACGGGATTTTAATTCGATTTTAATTGATTTTAACAGGAATTTTGCGTAAATTTCAATTGATTCTAACGTGATTTTAATTCGATTCTAATTGATGTTAAAAAGAAATTTAAGATAAATCTCAATTGATTCTATCGGGATTTTAATTCGATTTGGATTGATTTTAAAAGGATTTTACAGGCGGCCCTACTAAATCCTTTCAATAAATATGCTTCCCTGATAATAAATAATTTCTGACCACCCGGATTATTTATTATTAGTTTATTATTAGGGGGAAGCGATTATTCCTTCATTTCCTACGAACCAAACCCTGAGTCCTTAACCCTAGACCCTAAACCCTAAGTCCTGAACCCTGAGCCTTAAACCCTAAGTCCTAACCCCTATAGTCCCTAAGTCCTAAACCCTAAGCCCTAAACTCTTAGAACCTCGGCCTTAATCCCCTGTGGAATCCTGACCAGATGCTCGCGGAGATAGGGCAGAAGTGTGAGAACCAGCTACTGGGCATCTACTTGCAAACTGTGAGTGCTCGCTTTACAGACGATGCAAGGGTTATATGATGGGGATGTATAGGGTTTAGACTTTCCAAACATCATGGATCAATTGAATTCCGTGCGATAGGAGGTCCTAGTACTTTGTGGTAGTACACATGCGACATTGCTTTGGAGCGGCGCTTAGTTTAGAAACCTGAGTACAAGTAGTATTCGTATTTCATTTTGCTGCTCATTTCAGCAGGACATTGGAGACGATACCATATGTCGGAGATCTTGTCAACCGGCCATGTACCCTATCAAGCCTTGCCAATATTAGCCTAATTAATTACCAGGAAACCATTAAGAGTGGACACAGGGTCTCTTTGCTAGTTTAATATAGACCCTACTATATTCCCTAATAGAAGCCCATGTCCATTACTATTTATATGGGAAATATGAATCTTGATCATAATTCAGCTTCCATTTTATTTTCCATGAAAGTGTCCATCATAGTAGTTTGCATTAATTATATGGGAACTGTTGACTGTAGCTCATGAAGCTCTGCTAGACCTGGCGTATAGATTACTTGCATCGAACCCTAAACCCTAAACCCTAAAACCTAGTCATTGTCTCACGACCAGGGAGGTGCCGGAAACATAGGCAGTCCTTTTTTCGCGCGTCATAAGTAGGATTGCCGTGCCCAGATGAGACCTTAATGGGTCAGGTACCCTGCAGGCCCTTATGCTTATGGTAGTATAGGGGTTTGGGCTTTGCAAAGTATTTGAGAAAGAGATTGTTCCGTGGTGTGGACGGGGATGTGGAGGGTCCTTTGTTTTTGGGGTTCTTTGTTTTTCTTCGGGGCCCTAAGCCCTAAACCCTATAATCCCTAAAGCCTAAACCCTTAATCCCTAATCCCTACTGTAAATCATCCTAAACTTAAAGCCAAACCCCATGCCCGTGTGCAAGACATCAGCCACAAACAAAAATGATCAAGACTGCGGTCTGTTTCAAAGGGAGTTAGATAGCTTGGGATTTGGGGCTTAGGGTTTTGGCATGGGATTTAGGAGTCCAAGTGCCTAGAAGACATCTTTGATAAACCCCGAACGTACAGAATCATTAAGAACCTTGTTATACAGATGCAAGGATAGCAATTCGTTCGTATCAACAGTTCATATACCGGTGGGCATGTTACACATCAGAGCCAATCACTAGGGGATGCTTACAACTCAAACGCGTCTATTCATAGTTGGTGTGGGGATCCTTGCGATAGGGATTTAAGAAGAAGGTTAGGGTTTTGGGCATCTACGCTGTTTCTGCTTGCATACTCATGGTATTGGGGTTGGTGATTTGGGTCTCACTTGTCCTTTGTAGTAGCTGCTAGGATCCCAGATGTACAGAGTTGCTGCGCAACCGAGAAAGGCGCGCGAAGTAGACCCTAAACCCTAAACCCTAAACCCATTACCCTAAACCATCACAGCGAATTCTGAGCACCAATGCGAAGCAAGACTTTGGCCCTGGGTCCAGTTTACCCTCACATGCTGAAACCCCAAACCTGGAATCCATGAACCCCTACCCTAAACCGTATTCCTAAACTTCCAAACCTGCCGTTCTGTTTAGGGAGTAGGGCTTATGCCCGAAAACTTGATGCCTAAACCCCTATACCCTGAACCGAAACCCTAAACCCTAAACCCTATAAACCCTAAACCCCAAACCTTAAACCCTACACGGAGGATGCGGGCGGAGAAAGAAAAGCTGATGAAGCGGGCACAGAAGGTCGAGCAGATGATGCAGGCTGGGACAGGGTTTAGGGCGTTTAGGGTTGGGGGTTTGGCGGTTCGGGTTTAGGGTTTGGGGTGTGGGGGTTAGGGCTAGGGTTTAGGTTCAGGTTTTGGGGTTTAGAGTTTAGGGTGTGGGGTTTAGGGTCTGGGGAGTTGGGATCACTGGTTCCCTAGCTGCTCCCTCCATATTCTTGACACTGAAAGCCCTGCATGGCCTCAGTATCAATACTTCAAGGTACTTTGGGTTACGCAGGGATTTAGCATCAACCAGATGTCGCCAGGTTCCGGCTTGATTAAGATTTAGTGCTGGGTTAAGGTCAATCAAGGGGGAACTTCAGGCCGCCAGAAAAAGAGGGAAGTTGAAAAAACATGATGAGGGGGTTTAGCTTTAGGTCTGCGGGGTTCAAGGTCTACGTTGGATTCTTATCAAGAGTGCACGTGCTTATGTCTTCTTACCAAGAAAACATCGTGAAGTGTCTGTTCTTTTGGCCGTGTTGTTGATGGGTGATGCCTGCGATGATGCGGAATGTCCGCAACCAACAACACATGCTCAGCGAAGGTCATCAGATTTGTGACCTTGGTGGACAGGAGTGAGATAGGTAGGAAATACGTGGGCGCCCCACCCAGTAATGGGGAGTCTGAGGATACTGGTCACTATTTTTTGGGGTACGATATTCTAATTATGCCGCTATTACAGGGTGGGGTCCACCTAAAGTGGGACCGTCGTCAGAAGCCCTTTGGAATCTGCCAGATGTCAGTTGGCCTGGCTGGGCACGTGTTGCTCAAGCTAGTGGTTGAGTTTGGGGCCTGAATCCCGACGGGAATAGATTTGGCAAAGGTGAACACAGCGATGACAGAAGAATACGTTGGGATACGGGTTAGTGGATCACGGAGAGTCAAACAGACGTGAAAATGGAACATTGAAAAGAAACTGGATCTGCATAGGGTGCGTGCTTCCGGTCAAATGTTGGCGGGAACGGGATGAGCAATGCCTTTCTGGCAGACACAAGCGCTTTGTGAAGCGCGCAGAAAAGTACTGGGGCTTAGTAAGTATCTCTTTAAAAAGCCTCGCAAGCCATTAAAAGACACCAGCTATCCCCACTATGAACCTACTTCCTCGGTCCCCTCACGATGAACCCAATTGCTAGGTCCCCTCCAAGTACCTGTTGCACGCGCAGCGCGCGCTTCTTTCACCAATCGGAAGCGTTTACGCTGTGGACTGTGGACCTGCATGCAGCACTGCAGCTTTTGGCTGAAGGTTGAGCCCGGCTATGTGAGAAGCATTTTCAGTAGGAATTTGTAATTCCGATACCTGCCAGAAGTCCGAAAATGTTGATACTACACAATATTAATATAGAGTAGGAATACCCATATATATATATACATATATACACACTGTATATCATGTATCCTCGTTTGCGCAAAATATATTATAAGAAGGATTTAACCTGACTTGGTTCAACCACCAAAAGCACCACTCACATGAACATTAGGGAAGCCTGAAGCCTAAAGCCCAGTTCATGTGCTTCACTAAGGTTTAGGGTTTAGGACTATCAGGTATAGCTTCCCGGAGGCCCGCCGATAGGACAGACCCTCTAAGAAACGCTAGAAATTCCTTGTGATTCCCTTCCAAGGGTCTTTCTTAGAAATTCCTTGTGATTCCCTTCCAAGGGTCTTTCTTAGGAGTCTGTCATATCTGGGGGTTCTATCAATGTCAGGGTCTAAACCTTCACCGCACCCCTAAGCCCTGCACCTGAGACTCAAGTTCCTAAATGTCTGGCCATGAAGCCACAGGATGTGCACAAGCGTCTGGAGAAACGTGTGGAAGGTTGGGTGCTTCGCCAGCAAGCTTCAAGGGTGAGGGCTTCGGTTTAGGGGGTTAAGGGTGTAGGGGCGTAGGATGCCAAGGATTTAGGGGTTTAGAGTTCAGGCTTTGAAGGATTCTCCAGTTTAGGGCTTCGTTTTGAGGATGGTTCAGACTTTTGAGGACACGGGCCTTTTGGGGAATTGGGCAACCAACCTTGCCAAATGACTTCATGGTGTCGCACATTTTTGCCTGGGATTTGTGCTCTCCGCTTGGGATTTCAGATTCAGGCTGTCTGTGTAGCTGACGTCAGACTGAAGCATGCAAAGCTGAATCATGCGTAAACTGTAAACGCTACATACTGTGAGGACAGGAGCAATCACGAGGTCTGAGCTTTGCTGTATTTGGACTTTTTCTAGCGTAGTGTGTTCAACAATGATCCCGCAACAGCATTTGTGGACGATTTTTAGCGTAGCGCGTTCAACAATGATCCCGCAACAGCGCAGAGAGCGTGGTTGCCTAGGGTTTTGTGAAGGTACTGTATTTCCGGCACCACGTGCAGCCTACTCTTGATCCACCGTACGGATCCCCGAGCACAAAGGCAGCATAGTGTTGGCAGGCACACCTTCATCAACAGAAAGGCGTTACTCCCGCACAGTCCAGTTCCTCAAAATTACTTCGCACAGCCCACTTGACAAAGCGGACCCCTCCAGAATACCTGTCTTCATTAATGTCCCATCAATTTAACACCCCGATGTTCCCTTTCTCTCACAGCTCTATCAGGAATAGTGGAACACCTGGACGAGTAGCTGCAGAGTCCTCTGCCCTTGAGCCCTGAACATGACGTTGTAGGGCTTGCCTGTAGTTCCAATCAGCCACACTTCTATGGATTATAGCATACGTATTTTCTAGGGGTAAAAGATTTAAAGCAACTGCTGCATGCAAGGTGCCCATCGTTCTTGACATCGATGGTCGCAGCTCGGCCCATGCACTGTTTCAATCCAAGGGGTTGTGGCTTCAGATGGCGACATTGATTTCCCTAAATGGGTATAGCAGGCTGCCCCCAAACTATTGCAAGAAAGTTGCTGGCAAATTGCCATTTGAGCTTATAGGCGTGGGTTCAGTGGTTCAGACATAGATTTATTCGGAGTCAAAAGGCTTCCCTCAATCTCGGTTTCTTGTGTTACTTGTCTCTCATCGCTGCGGATGAGTATGACATTGCAAATTGAATTGTTTCAAGAGGCAAGAAATCAGGTAGATCCCCAGAACCACTACCAAGCCCATCCTGCTTTAGGAATGTGTTTATTCGGGGGTTAGCAATCCACCACCCCCTCCTTCAAGATCCCTTGCATCCCAAGGGGGCTCAGGGGAGTTTAGGGTTTAGGGTTTAAGGTTAAGGTAGTAGCCTGATCTACCACCGAAATATTCCTGGAGACAAATCCTCATATAGTTGCTGTATAGCGTACCCTCAAAGCCTTGTTCTAGCTATCTAGGCCCCTAGATGAACACCCACTCCTCCCCATTCAAGGCTGCAAAGATGTTCTTGACTTAAAGGCGGCTGAACTCATGGGCACCCAAATGTTATTGTTTTGCATACCTGGACCCCAAAAGCATTGAGAATGATGGCCTCTGGGGCTACTTTGTGTTTGCCTCTTGGCGGGTCCAGGTATTATCTCCTCTCCTCTTGCTGCCCTAAACAAACCCAAAAACACTTACCTAAGCCTACTTTCGGCCTTTTGGGGGGTGGGGTACTAGGCCGTGAAGATGAGCCTCTTAGGGTTTAGACTTTGAACCTTCCATGCGCCTAACTAGTCCCCGATTGGACCTGCTCTGTCCCAGATGGCACCCTGTTGATGTTTCTTTTTGTGTTTTCCCGTCCCCCCATCCGGCTGGATTTGCAGATCCCTAAAGGCTGAAGTTGAATAGCATCCCTAATGGGAAGGCCATAGACCCCATTGCCGGGTAATATGATAGTCTCCTTCTGGATGTGGCATCTTGGAAGAATAGAACCTTACTTGCTGCAACCACAAAGCCTCAACCTTTAAAACCACTTAGATGTCGCTCAGGTGATGGCAGTGATTCGCCCGGCTCAACCACTCCAAGCACGGCGTCCTTTCCAAGCCGTAGCTTAGCTGAAGGTGTACTTGGCGGGTCAGCTGGGGCTTGGGGCTTTTATACTCGAAGCTCATATAAACCATGCCGTCTCCACAGCTATGCCCTGGATTAACTTACTTGCTGAGTCCCCCCGACTTTCCAAGGAAGTCTAGAGATCCTATACGTGGATTTAGTGTGGGTGAGGCTTAAGGCCTCTTTTCAGGGCCTAAGTACTCAATGTTTATCTTATGCCTCCCCATAGCCTACTTGGAGGCCCATAGGACTTAGTAACCACTTATAACTGGGGTTATAACCTTACTTATAATTGGGGTAACCCCTATAAGCCCCCATATAAGGGGGAATTATAAGTCGGGTTAGAAGCTCAGTTACAAGTGGTTACTAAGTCCCATGGGCCTCCAAGTACACCCTAAACCCTAAGCCCTAGTTGTACCCTAAACCCTAAACCCTAAACCCCTATGTAACCTTTGTATAGTAAGCCCTAAACCAAGGATCCCAAGTCCCACCATTCTTGGGTGCTAGGCACCTATTGGGTTTGCGATGAGGGCAAGGGTTTAGGGTTTAGGGTTTAGGGTTTAGGGTTTAGGGTAGGGAATCAACTTTTTAGATTTTTGGAGACGTCTGGATGTCTCAGAAAAATCCGGTTTAGGGTTTAGGGAGGTTCCTCTGAAGCAGCCGTCAGTAGGCCTGGAGGGGGAAGATTCATGAATGTAGATCTCAAGACATACTCGTTCAGGATCTTGCTAGCGAGCGTGGGCTTTTTTGGAGCTTCAGCTGAGTATTTGGTTTCGGAACGGGCTCAGCAAGGTCTTTAAGTCTGTGCCCTTGAGGGTTGTTCTGCTGGGTCTTGGAGGATCCCAAATAATGTGACTGAACTCCTTGGGACAAAGCGTGGACCTTAGACTCTTAACCCTTTGGGATTCCCTTATACTTCTATTTCAGGTACCTGAATTAAGGGTTAACCCTGAGAGGGAGTCCTAAGTGACAAGTAGTAAAGGTAATATTCCCTGGCTTAGGCGTTCAGACCCAATGGTACAAACCTTGATTCAGGATGCAAAGGAAAACTTTTTGATTGCGGCATTCAGGGCCTCTTCCCTTTTGAATCCCACTTGTTTTTACTAATTGCAAGAACCAGGACCAAACATGTCGGCCTGTTTTCAGGTGCAATCCTTCTGACCCCAGGTCTAGGGTTTATGGTTTCAGGGTCTTAGGTTCTAGGGTTTTAGGGACTTGGGGGGTTTTAGGCTTTTAGGGTGTTTGGGTTTTAGGGTGTTTGGGTTTTAGGGGCTTGGGTTTAGGGCTTGGGGTGCAGAGGATTGGGCTCGGGAGCTAGGCTTTGGTGTAGCAATCAGCACGCGGGAGTTGGCAGCCAGGGGATGATGATATTCAGACAGGTGAAGTCTGAGCCTATATCCAAATCTGTCGAAAGCAATTATGGTTTGCAGGATAAGGTACGGGGCCAGTGGTGGTTCCTATCGGAAAATTGGTAGTAGGTGGCGGGGTGTTCAAGATTAGAGGGAAGGGATTAGTTGTTCCCAGCAATCAGTTGTTGTACATTAGAATCCTTGCCTATAGCTATGAAGCGGTTGTTTTGGGCACAACCTGTTTTTGCTGATTGTTTAGCTACCCATCTAGACCCTCAACCCGGCGTTACCGCCACTAGAACAGGTACCACCATTGACTGTAAGCTCTGATGCTTGTGTCCGGGACCATGATCGATGAGGCAAACTTGTACAGGGGAATGGTCCATCCAGGCCTTCAGGGCCATGCACTGGCTCAGCACCCTTGCTGCCAGTACCACTATGGGCTATTAGACCCTAAAATTCCCTATTAGGACCCTATTAAAGGTAGATTAAGGTACCCTTAAGGTCTAATAGCCCAAACCCTGAACCCTAAACCCTAAACCTTAAACCCTAAACCCTAAACCCATTAAGGTACCCTGAAGGTCTAATAGCCCATAGTGGTATGGAGGCTTGTGCAACGTCAGCCGAGAGGTGGCAGGAGAAAGCGAGAGAATACGTATTTTATTTGGGGATACTATGGTACCCATTAGGGTTTTTAGGGGTTTAGGGTTTAGGGATTAGGGTTTAGGGATTAGGGTTTAAGCTTTCGCGAGCCTGGGCGGTGGCAGCATTGCTTCATCGAAGCTATTCACCGTCATTTTTTGCGGTGTTGTCCTTAAGAGCAGGGTGACCCCTAAGAATCCTTCTTGCGGTCATGTGGACCCCTTTGATCCATGAAGTCCTGTTTCGAGAATTTCCCTCTGTCAGCCCAAAACCCCAAATCCTAACCCAAAAACCTCCCAGCTTACATTGCATGACGTATTTTTGTCCATTTCATCCTCCACTACGCCTCCTTAACCCCAAAAGCCTATAGATCCCCACAAACCCCTGCATAGGTCCCGTGGTTCTTTACAAACCTTAGCTCGAGATGTTTATAAGCAGGACCTCCCAGTGCTGTACCCACAGCAGATGGCTCCTCCATCGGAGGCACAGCAAACCAAGAAGTAGGCGTAAATTCAGAGTTTTTAGGGTTTCCCAGATCCCCACAGGGATCTAAGAGTAAGATCCCCCCAGAACCATGTGGGAGAAATTATACAAGGATTGAAATGGGACTATTATGGGTCTATACAGGGCATCAAACTTTTAGATCCTCCCAGGCGCCTGGGTTAGACCGTTTCAGCTTTTTACTGGGTTGCTGTTAAGGAGTTGAATTTAAGTTGATATATTGGGGAAACCCTCTTAACTACCATGTATACCCATTATGGTAACTTAATTTAAGTGCCTAAGCCCTAAACCCTAAACTCCCCTAAATCCCCCCAAGCCCTATATACCCATACACCCATTAGGGTAACTTAATTCAAGTTCCTTAACAGCAACCCAGTCTGGCGGCAAGGTTAGGAGCCTGAGGTTTAGAGTCATCAAGGGTTCGTGCTTTTCAGTTTTCTAGGGTGTTGTGGTTCAAGGCGTAGGGTCCTCTGTGTGTGTGTGTGTGTGTGTGTGTGAGTGTGTGTGTGTGTGTGAGTGTGTGTGTGTGTGTGTTTTTGTTTTCGGTTTGGCGTTTAGGGCTTGGGTACTACGGAGATGTTTAGGGACTCCAGGCAGGTAGCGTCATGACAAGAGCAACCCAAGGTAGCTGATAAAGAGATTACGAGCCTGCGTTCCAGCTGCTGTGTCAGGAAACTTTAATCCCTAACCCTAAACCCTAAGCCAGAACCCTATAACCCTAAACCCTTTCCGGTCAGAGCTCCGGCATTAAGAGATTGACAGCTTAGTGGTGTAGGGGGCTGATGGTGCAGGGCATCGGGGCATGACCCCGCTAAGACATTTCTGTCTCGGGGACGTAGGACTTTCTTGCAGCTGAAGAAAACATGGGCCCACCACTAGTTGAACGGTGTGCTGCCCTAAACCCTAAACCCTAAACCCTAAAAGTAGGACCATAGATTTGCAGCTTTGGCGGTGAGCTTCAAGTTCAAGATTTGGGGTCGACCGTTTACCAAGATCCTACGAAGCCAATCAGTTTAGGGCTCTAATGAAGACCCATGATGAAAAAACCGCCTCCTCTGAAGGGCCCTAATATTGGGATACCTTTTATAATCCCTATTAAGGAGGGGCCCTAAACCCTAATCCCTAAATCCTCAACCCTAAATCCTAAACCCTAAATCCTAAGCCCTAAACCCTATGATCATCCCTATTAAGGAGAGAAGGTTTATTAATCAGGTCAGGGTAAATCGTAGCTTCCATTTTCTTTTCCATTATCCCCATATTATCCCAATATATTCCCAATCCCTATATACCCCCCTAGACCCTAGACCCTAAACCCTCTATAATCCCAGTAGTTTCCATTCTCTTAGGGGAGTAAAAAAGGGGGCAAAACCTGAAAAGGTGGATTGAGCAGTGTCTCCTAGTCGGACTTGGTGGTTTAGGGTTTAGGGTTTAGGGTTCAGGGTTTAGGGTTTAGGGGTTTAGGGTTTAGGGTTTAGGGTTTAGGGTTCAGGGTTTAGGGTTTAGGGGTTGAGAGGTTTTTATTCAACCCTAAACCCAAAAACCCTAAATAGTAGTGTCCATGTTCTCTTCCATTTTCACAATATAACCCCAATATACACCCTAGACCCTTAGCATTCAGGCCGCCCAGCATCTATCAGGATAGTCCTTCGTAACCTGGGTTTGGGAGCTTGTCCTGCTCCCGCCTCCCGCCCTTCTTGCACCGAACGGCATTTCCAAAAAACATGAGGCAGGGGAGTATACAGGGGCTATATTGGGGTTATATATTCTAACTTCTGGAAAGCCTGCATAGGATTCATAAGCATGTTAGGATCCAATCTCTGCAGCAGTGTGACAACTCAAGCCTGGGACGGAAAGTTCTATGCAATGGCACGGTCATCCGAGCTGCGGTTACTCGCGGCCCTCGGGTCACTGGGCTTTGTTTCAGGGTTTGCGCTTGAACAGATTTACGCATGCATGAATATAGTTCCGTAACAGCTTCTGCGTACGTATACCGAAGGTCCAGAGCAGACTTACGAAATGATCTTGCATTGAGGTCCAGGTTTCACTGCTTGGGGTCTTACGAGTTTGAGAAGCCATCCAAAGAGTTGAAACCAGAGGGCAGTTTCCCCATATAATCCGCCCTTTTACACCTTTTAGTCTCCTAACATCAGCCTTATGTGGTGTAGCTTCCACAAAACAAGAGACCCCAATATAGAACCCAATTTACTACATTATAACCCTTGATATAGGGACCCCCCCAAGAAAGCCTTATGTAAGGGTTAGGACTTAGCGTGAAGTGTTGCGGTAACAGCTGCGGTAGAGGATGCTTGCAGTTTTGCATGTAGGATTTAGGGTCAAGGGTATGTTCCCAAACGTTCCATCCAAAAGCATGGGCATGGTGTACCATAGGTGCATTAAAGTGAAGACACCTACACCCTAAGCCTTCCAAAATCCTCTCCTGTAATGCCAATCTATCCATAGGGCCTCAAGTGGTTCTTGTTTTGAGAAGCTCCCATTTTGTACAACTAAGGGTCATGAATGTTGCAGATGCAAAGTCTCAGACTTTTTTCTTAGCTTCAGCGACTGCATGGATTAAAGTTTGGGGTGTAGGCACCTACCTTTCCGAAGATGCGAACCTACTCTAGACCCCAAGACTGGCCAAATTATGGTGAGCCCAGCTCACAACGAGCCGAATGATGATTACGGTTTTGTACTTTAGGGTTCATCAGATGGGCCTTATATCAGGTTCGTGGTGTTTTTCTTTCCCAGCCCTAAACCTCTTGCCATCTGAAAAGTCTAAAGCAGCGTCAGTTGGGGCGGGCAGCTGTGGCTCAAGGCCAGAATCCTGAAAACTGGAAGATGTAGAACCATGCTGGTAATATTAGGGTTATATTAGGGTTATATTGGGGTTATATTGGGGTTATATTGGGGTTTTATTGGGGTTATATTGGGGTTATATTGAACGCCTAGACCATTCTTTGAACTGTGGTGCCGCAATCCTTTCGTGATCCCTCAGAGACCACCAGGGTCTCTATAGGGTACCCAGTTTCGAGAAACCTTGTCGGGATCACCTCCCCCCGCGCCCCTGCTGTTCATGTGGGATTGTATGTTAACATTGCAGAGACCCTAAACCCAAAACCCTAAACCCAAAACCCAAAAACCCTAAACCCTAAACCTATCGCCATAAGAAGAGGCTGACTGTGCTTTCCCCGGCAGGGAGGGGTTTTAGTTGAAGCCCAGAGCCTCAACGTCATGCACTTTTCTAGTATCAACCCAAAGAACCTTACGTAATCCCAGTTTCCATTATTGATGTTCCATGTCCTTTCCCATTGTATTCTCCTTTACTCGGGTAGTATCCCTACTTCTGTCCCCATAGGCCAGCCGCAAAATGGGGGGGGGGGCTCAAGCCTGCAGCGTAGGGTTTGGCTTTTTGCGCTCCTCAAGGTTTCCAGGCTTGTTAAATGTACACTTACACGGTTCACCAGCATGACTCCAAATAGGGGCCCTATCCGCAGCCTTTTGTTGGCTTTTGTTTAGGCTTTTGGTAGAGTCAAGGTACACGAACCAAAAGTACCCAGGCTTCCCAAATAGGATCCTTCAATGCGGGGTACAACCCTAGGTGCACAACCAAACCTTAGTTGTTTACAGTTTAGGGATATAAGATTTAGAGTAGGATACCTACAGCCCACTACCAGCCCTAAACCCTGAACCCAAATCCTACACCCTAAACACCCAACCCTTGTCTTTTAGGATGAGGGCGCTCCACTCAGGTTTTTATTCTTGATCCTACCCTAAACCCTAAACCCTAGGCCCTACATGCTCAACCTTGAGCCGTGAATCCTCGGCTCTGTACATTGAAAGCTTAAACAGCGCGGTTCAGGTTTATGGGTATATATTGGGATATATTGGGGTTATATTGGGAGAATGGAAAATAGAATGGAAACTACTTTTTAGGGTTTATAGGGCTTCGGGTTTATAACCTGAACGAGAGCTCTGTTGGGCCGCACATGCCAGTACCCAAATGGCTGATATTTGAGTGCTTGGGGCCTTAGGGGCAGCTTCTCCCTAAACCCTAAACCCTAAACCCTAAACAATCTGCCGCCTATACAGGATCTGCACCACAGGTACAATGACATTTTCTGGATGCTTCTTACGCGTGTCGGAAGCTATCAACCCGTAGGTCCTCCATCTACACCCTAAACTTTCAATCCCAAACCCCAGGCCCTCAATCCTGAAACCCCGAAATCTTCAACCCCAACAACTGAACCCCAGAGCCTGAAACCTGAAAACCCCTAACCCCTAGAACCCTAAACCCTAAACTATAAGCCCTAAACCCTAAACCCTCAAGTGTGTGGAGCCCTAGGCTTGAAATTCCCAACTTCCGTCACGAGCTGACGGATGCTGGGCCAAAGGGTTCACGGTCTATAGGGCCCATGGGACTTAGTCCCTTTAAAGGGGGCTGTAGAGATATATAGGGTTTAGGGTTTAGGGTTTAGGGTTCATGGGACTTAGTAAGTACTTATAGCTGGGATCATAACCCTACACATAATGGGGGAACACCGTCTGAGCCTGTTTAAAGGGGATTATAAGTAGGTCATAAGCCCAGTTATAAGTAGTTACTAACTAAGTCCCATTGGCCTCCAAGAACGGTTTAGGGTTAAGGCTTCAAATAGGCCAAAGTAGGTACCACTCAAGGGCGCAAAGTAGATATGCTGTAAAGACACAGATCGCTCGGACTTTATTCGGAAAGCTGCCAAGGTGTAGGGTTTATGGTGTAAAGTTTAGGGGCTCATAGGGTTTAGGGTTCGAAATAGCCCATAATAGAGACTTTTTAGGGCCCCAAGTGGGTATGGTTTATAGACTTAGATGCTTAGGATTCTGTTCGGAAAGCGAAGGGGGTAGGGTTTATGTGGTAAAGTTTAGGGGCTCTCAGCGTGTGCAAGTAAGTTCCTGGTACAAGGTCTTCTTGCGCATGTAGGGTCCGCGGTTCAGCTTCTAGGGGGAGTCTGAGGTTTAGGGTTTGGGCTTCACCAGGGAACAGGGAACTCGAGCAGCCAGAAATAAACCAGTTATTCCCAAACAACCTTTTTCGTTAGACTGATGTGAGCAGAATAACGACCTCTTCTCCCGGAAGTACATTAGGTTCCCTTAGCGTCTTCAGTGTTGTCATTCTTGTATTTGACATATCCTTACAGCTATGGGAGTAGAACAGGGACGATGCGTGAAAAGAACAGTTGGATCGAATACCAAGACGATGGACAGGAGCGAACAACTATGCAGACAGTTGGGGACACAAGTGCGCAGAAAGCCCATGCATGGTGATGAAAAAGCAGCCGAACACGACCGAAATAACATGATCAAGCACGCACGAACACGCTACTTGGGGGGTCAGGGGGACTTAGTAAGTATATGTAAAACCCCTATAAGTCATATAATAACCCCAATTATCCCCATTATTAACCGACTTACTAAGTCCCCCCGACCCTCCAAGTACAGACGTGAAAGCTGATCATGAAGCGAACCCTGCATACTTCAGCCCTAAGTTTCGGGGTCCGAGCACTCTGTCATCATATGAGCTACTGTCTAAACTCCTTAAAGGGGTGTATATAGGGGATTATACAGGGGAATATATAGGGGAGTACGTACGATAGCGTCTATTAAGGGGGATACTAGGAGTTTAGACTATAGCTCATATACTTCCACAAATCCTGTACCAAAGTTGCTATCAACAAGATCCTGAAGATTCTGCCACAGGTACTAGGACAGTAATTTCTACGACACGCCAAAGATGTAGATACCCTAAACCCTAATATCCTACAGGGACCAGCGGGTGAGGCCCACTAGTTACAGCATCATAAGACTGAGCGTCAAAAGGGGTACTGGGGATCCTAATACGGTGGTTAGGGTTTATGGTTTTCATATAGTGCTAACATAGGGATCCAAAAGGCTAGGTGGATACACTGTATTTGTAAATCCAAAAATTACGTTTTGTAGGACTTTAATTATGATTGGGGGTTTCCCCTCCCCCCCGTTGTGTGAAATTGCTGAAGAGCTAGAAGCATGGACTCCTATCAGAGATTCCTGGTTCACTACCTGCTATCACCTTCACGCAATCTACAACCCCTTCGAACTGACCGTATGTAGGACTTGCAACCCCTGTAAGAGACTCTGTACAGGCCTTCTAGCCCGTTTCAGCGGACCCAGTGCAGGCCGAATAACTTTTGTAACAGACGCCGTGTAAGTTTCATCTTTTCCTGGGAGAATGGCTGATGACCAGTAGTCAGAATCGGTCAACAGCCCCGAGTGCTGGACAAGCGCACTTTAGGGTGGGGATGCTCCAAGTCAATGATTTCTTGCTGTTGGAGTTCCGACAAACCCTAAGCCCTTTTTACCCTATAGTTAAGCCCAAACCCTTTAACTTTATACCCGGTTACCTATAAAACCCCAAACCCATAAACCCTGAACCCTATGAGCCACAACCCTACAAATCCCAGAAACCATAAACCCTATCAACAATATGAACCCTGAATCCTATAAACCCTCAAGCTTTTAAACCCCGCAAAAACCCTAAACCCTATAAACCCTAAACCCCATGAACCCTAAAACCCCGAAGCCCTAAATCCTGAAAATCCTAAATCGTATCAACTCTAAGCCCTCTGAACCTTATGAATCCTAAAAGCCCTAGGCCCCAGACAGGGATCGGAATAGTTTCCCGAACGCCCAAGGTATCCCGGCCAGATTTTGAACCCTACTAGGCCTTATGAAAGCCCATGTAGTCTTGATTGTGTCCTTAAAGCCTGGTGTGTTGAGTGTTTTTTTTTTGGGGGGGGGGAGGGGGGAATGTGTGTGTACTATTATAGTCCTTTACCCCAGGATCGAAACACACTTCGGGGGCCCAGCGGTCATGAAAGTCGCATCATGGTGAGAGGTTGGGTGGCCCCGGGGTAGTCCTTGGCGGGGGGGTTCAGGGTTTAGGGTTTTAGGGTGTAGGGTTTCGGGTTTGGGGTCTGGGGTTTAGGGTTTCATTAGAGTTTAGGATTTCGCAGTTTATAGGTATAGGGATGATGATGCAACGACAAGAAGGGGTTACAGGGTTTAGTGTTCAACTAGACGTAAGGATTTGGGCGTTCATAGGTATAGGGATGCTGATGCAAGGATATGAAAGGGTTACAGGGTTAAGGGTTTAACTGGAGATTAGGGTTTCGGGGTTCATAGGTATAGGGATGATGATGCAAGGATATGAAGGGGTTACAGGGTTAATGGTTTAATTCGAGGCTAAGGTTTAGGGGTTCATAGGTATCGAGTGCAGGGATGATGAGACAAGAATATATGCGTCCACGCCAAGGGTTCTCAGCCCCCTCCCACCTCCCCTATGGTATGGTCCCCATCTGGGAATAAGCCATATTTGTAACCTCCTAGAACCAGAACTCTCCGTCAAACCTCTCTAAAACCTTCTTTCGAATCCTCTATATACCCTCACCACAGGTCCCAGACCACAGGGGCGGGTACCTTCATAAGCTTTCACTGAAGACTCTATGAAACCTTGCTAGGCCCTCGAAGAACCCTCCAGAAAACTCTCTCACCTTTTGCAAAGCCGTCTGTAGAACCAACACCTCCTGTAGACCTTCTTCAGAATCTATTTAGAAAACTCTAGAAACAATATGTCTCCATAAGATCTGTATAGAATTCTATTGAACCTTCAGAAACCCTCTAGAAACCCCTGCAGCAAATCTCTTTGAGATCCCTAAATGTACCGTCTGCAAACCTTCTTTAAAGGTTATAGAACCCTTCTATAACCACCGTAAGCTTCTATAAACTAAATCTAAACCTCTCAATTGAACCACCAAACCCAGACCACCACAGGACCACAGGACCACCAGGGGGGGGGGGGGGGGGGG
>CAJNIZ010002036.1:43992-99298 GCA_905231905.1 Symbiodinium pilosum | reverse complement strand
GGTTTAGGGTTCAGGGTTTGGAGGCCTATGGGACTTAGTAACTACTTATAACTGGGCTTAGAACCCTACTTGTACTTCCCCTAAATGGGCTTATAGGGGTTATCCCTATTATAAGTAAGGGTTAGAATCCCAGTTAAAAGTCGTTACGAAATCCCATGGGCCTCCGAGTAACATGCTGTTGTAAAGAAGACTTCGGCGCTACCTTGGCCCAAAACAGGGCCCAAGGGTTCAAAGCTCATAGCCAAGGAGGACTTGTCCTAGATTACATGTGGATTTAGGGTTTAGGGTTGCAAAAATGTGGGAAATCCATATAGGGACCCGTAACAAAGTAGGAACCCCATTGTAGTCACCTGAATACTTAAGGATTTTGCATCAATCCCCTAAACCCTAAACCCTAAACCGCTTCACAGTACGCATCCGGACTTCATTGTTCTGTCTTCCCTACTTTCACATAGTCCGTTTCTAACCATGCGTTTACACTAGGGTTTAGGGTTTAGGGGTTGAGGGTTGAGGGTACTTCTCCGGTCCCTACTAAGAGCCAGCAATACATGCGTTTGACTTGCTATCCGCCCTAAACCTTAAACTCTAAACCCCAAACTTGCTGCGGCAAGCAGGTTTTTGAGTTGATAAACCTCGCTGCTCCACGTGAACGGTAGTCTAAACTCCCTAAAGGGGCTTCGGGTTTTGGGTTTTGGGTTTTGGGCTTAGGGTTTAGGGCTTATATAGGGGACTATTTAATGGAGTAGTATAGGCCTCATTACAGAGGATACTGGGAGTTTAGACTTTGGCTCACATGACAAAAAGCATTTAACATGGTAGTTTCCACAAGTACGGGGACCCGATTTCAGGCCTTAACAGATGTTGCGTGCAATCCTTATATTATTATGTGAACAACATGCAACTGTTGGCATGGTGCAATTGCAATGCCAAAGTACGGGCAAAATGAGTCGACATTGCTGTTGTACCTTAGTTCGCATGGTGGAAGATGAAAGCTTCTGTATCTGGGAGTTCTACGTTACCTCAAAAAAAGGGCTTGTTCAACTCTGCGTGATGGTATGCGGGGTCTGCATGGCTCATGAAGTCATATTTGACTAAATCGCAGTTCTGACCTGGCTTAAACAGTCCTCTCTGTGGCACTTACGAGCTCAAATCATAGTCTTGGTGCGTGAAGAGCATCAGTGCGTGCATAAGCGTGTGGTTTCAGAGAAGTATATGCCAGCCCCTGAAACCCAGGCCCCAAAATTATTTGCGTAGTAGATGGTCTATAGACTTTCAAGTTTGAGTAGTCCCCCTCACCCAGTACCTCCCCCCAACCCCCTCGCTTCGTAATGCACATAATACAGTACCTGAATGAACCCTAAACCTTGAACCCTAAACCCTAAAACCTAAACAGGTAAACCCTCATGCAGGGAATGTCTGTTCTTTCAAGATTATGCACTTCATGCTGGTATGAAGCGCGTTCTGAGGATGCGAAGCCCATGGGAGAGCAAACGGCTACACAAAGGATTGTGTTTAGGGTTTAGGTTTTAGGGCCTACACCCTGAAACCCTAAGCCCTAAACCCGAACCCTAAGGAGCATATTACCCCAACAATGGAGAATTGAATGGAAAAAATGGAACATGAAATGGAAGTGGTGTGTATTTGGTAGCTTATACGGGTAAGCCCTAAAAAGCGTTGCAGCTGCCATCTTTTTCTACTTGACAAGTACATACTTCGCGAGCATGAAGCTACAAATACGGTCGTATCACAAGAGACCCACCCAACCCTAAACCCTAAACCCTGAAAGCAACAAAGGTACACCAAAACGACTTGGGCAGCTGAATGCAACGGAATCCAAACAATTGAAGCAGAATGCAAAAAATGAAGGAGCACGATTACTGAAGGAGAATGGTTACGGACGCCTATGATAAACCCGAAACCCCAAACCCTAAAGCTTACACCCAGCAGATACTTGGAGCCTGTGCGTAACGGTTAAGGGTTTAGGTTTTAGGGTTTCGGGTTGTTGACAAAACGTATGAGCCTGCGGGAATTTCAGCTGTTGGCCTTCCAGTGAAGCATTCTGCAAGGATGACCCCTATCGCCTTAGGCGAGTCATTGTATAGGGTTTAGGGCTTAGGGTCCTATCCTTCAGTGTCCAGGTACACGAATGTATGGTTTTTTTCGGGTGGCAAACAGGGACCAACCCTATTCCCTAAAGTACGTTAGACACCTACCCCACAAAAGTATGTAGAAATATTGGCCTCTTAAATGGATTTTAGGCCATTACTTTTCGGGGTGGTTCCCCTGAGATCTCAGGGTTCGGGCCTCTGTGTTGAGGCTGTTGTTTCCTTCTCCTTCAGAAACATGTTTCATCTGAGCAGTATTTTATTTGGGGGTATTATGGTACCCATTATAGAGTAAGATTATATCCTCCTTTTGGGTATAGTAGTTTATATAAGGAATACAATCTTACTAGGTTCAACCACCAAAAAACACTACTCATCTTTACCATAGTAGAAACGTGAGGAATTATCAATAATAGTATATGTTCCCCTAAGCTCTAAAGCCCTGAACCCTAAACCCCATAATTTATGTTCTATTACAGGTCTAGGGAGGAATTTCTGGTTTAAGGTTTAGGGTTCGGGGCTCAGAGTTTTAGCACGCCTGCAGCGCGTAAAATGCAGGAACTACAGGGTGTGGAAGTTAAGGCTTAGGGTGTCGAGGGCTTTAGGATTTAGGGTTTAGGGTTTTTTGGTTTAGGGTTTTGGGGTTTAGGGTTTGGGGTAAGTTGGTGCAAACCGTAAACTCCAGATCCTGAACCCTAACTCGGGTTTAGGGCTTGTGGTGGCTTGCTGAAGGGTATTGATTTGGGGCACCATCTTCCGGGGCCTGCAAATTGGGAAGATGCCCTGAAAACCCGCGGGTTCCTTCATACAATCCCCTGTACAGGGGTCCTTTTTAAGGGGTTCTGTCCTACTGGGGCTACTTGAAGGTTTATGGGACTTGGTAAATGCTTGTAACTGGGCTGAGAAATTAATTTCCCTAACTGGAGTTATGGAGGTTCCCCAATCATAATTAAGTAGGGTTATAGGTCCCTTAGCTACTAAGTCCCATGATCCTTCAAGTAGCCTTACTGAATTTTAGTCATCGGGCTTAGGGGTTAGGGTTTAGGGCTCAGGGATCTCTACACGTGTTAGCGGTCCGTGCGTGGTTCAGGAATTATAGGTTCAGGATATGGATACTTCTCAGAATGTATCAGTAAAAATCCTTGTATATCCCGTAAGTCCCTAAGCCCACCCACGACAAACCCGAAACCCTACAACCTAAATTAGGGTTTGGGGGGGCTCTGGGGGAATAATGCCCGTGGGTTCATGACAGCTTTGAAGAAGCCGTGCCAAACCAAAGCATGGCAGGCTGTGAAGGCATCTAATGTTTAAGGGTATGGCAGGTTGTCAAAATTTTGGTCCCTCTTGGGGTACCCTAAATACTGGGGTCCTTGTTATAGGGTTTATGGGATAATGGAGAATGAAATGGAAAACAAAATGGAGAAGGAAACGGAGAGCGGAGTTGTTTTGCGGCATACAGGAGCAGTTACCCCTACATCCCTTGTACAATTATGGTATGCATGAGGCACCTCAGAGAGACCTTGACGTCACAATGGCAACTATTTGGGCGGTTATAGTTGCTTCCAGACCTTATGGGATTCCTTAAGTAGATAGAATCTGGCTTAGGGTTAAAATAAGATGCCCATCTTCCCCATATCCTATCTACTCAAGGGGGATATAGTTCCCTTTCATCATGCAACCCCTAAACTGACTGAAGATGCTATGCGCCTGAAAGTCCGTGAAGCTACAATTTAGTAACCCAGACTCCTGATTGACAAGCCCCTTCCCTTTAATAGGGGTCATAATAGGCATCCTAATATTTAGGCACGTAAAATGAGGGGGTTTATTAATCATGGGTCTACATTAGTCTAAATCACATAAAGACAAGGTAGCCACCTAAAATGTAGGTGGATGCAGTCTCAGGTAGGAGATTATGTAGTCTCCGATGTGCACTCCTTTGGGATTTTTAGAGCATCCTGCGCGCGCATGGCAATCGAGAAGGTTCACGGGTACTCTACACCCCAAACCCTACGCCACTGATCTAGTGTTTCAGGATAGATTTCAACCCTAAACCCTAAACCCTAAACCGTTGGGGCATTCTGGGCTTTGGATCCTCATGCACTTCCCGGAATGTAATTTGTTTATGATTGCAGCTTACTTTGGGCCCTAAGGTGTAAACATGGTGCCCAGTTTGGTTTAGTTGGGTCGCTCGAAGTGTTAAGCCCTAAGCTCTCGATGTCAAGTTTAAGCGCGGAGTGTAAGTTGTAGGCCCCCCCTCATGGTTTCCCCGGGATCCACGTATACAAAAAATATTCACATCTAGCCCTAAAGTCGGTAAATATCACATTACCTACGTTGGGCTATTTGGAACTTCCGAGAATTGGCTTTGACTGCGCAGCCCGCTGGACCCTAAACCGTAAACTCCTACACCCTCAACCCGTATAAAGTATGGTCTTCTCGCATGCTACGGACATGCAGGACCGGTAGCATTACTTATAGGGACTCCCAAAACGGGCGCCTCATTGAGAAATCCCCGCGCACAGTCATAATCCATGAGCCTTGTCGCAGGCCTTCTCTCCACCCCAGGATTTCTCCAAATGCGGGTTTGTTAAAATGTTCCCTACAACCCCTCAATCCCCTGACAGTCCCAGTACATGGTGCATTGTCGCCAAGGCCCTTCAATTTTGCCGACGTATGGTATTTGCAAGCCGGTGTGGGTTCATGGTGTTGTTGCCCTCGCAAGCAAGATCTTCCCCTCCCTACCCTGCTGTGAGGGTGTCTGGCTGTCCGACTCGCACAACTCTCAGCATTAGTGCAACGGACTGTCACCCCTGCAGCAGCGCGGTGTCCACTTATAGTCCGCCTTAAGTAGACAGAATATGGGGTATATGGGGATCTTATTCTCATGTCCCAAAGCCAATGTTCTATTTACTTAAGGGGGAGTATAGGTGGAGGCAACTGATATGGAACTGTTTGAAGCCTTTAGCAATTCAGTATTGATATTTTTGGTTCGGTCGGTCAATATTCCGTGGTG
This sequence comes from Symbiodinium pilosum, assembly GCA_905231905.1. NCBI lineage: Eukaryota > Dinophyceae > Suessiales > Symbiodiniaceae > Symbiodinium > Symbiodinium pilosum. Next base: position 94,180 of record CAJNIZ010002036.1, on the reverse strand, counting down.
TGGGTGGTTTTCCTTGTCTTCGGGGACGTGCACCATCCCTGTGATTGTTGGCAGGCTTGAGATTTGCACCGCAAACAATGACAGCTTGCAGATCGACTGTTGGCATTTTCGAGATCTGCAACATCAAACGAGGACGGCAATTACAGCAAGAGGATGCTGACCAGGATGTGACGGTTGGTATAGTTTTGAGATCTGCGACATCAAAAAAATGCCGGCCGCTGTAGCTGGAACGGCTACTCCAGCGGCTAAAAACAAGGAAGGATCCCTCTGGTAGCCTTGTTTTGAGAAATTCCCATGTGTCTTCTCAAATCAAGAAAGGGGCATCCAAGGACCCTCAGGAAAGACTGAGATTGTAATCCATTGCCCCCAATCATCAAATAACCACCCAAGAAAGGGCGATGTAAGGGTAGGGAAATGGAAAAGAACATGGAAACTACCATATGCTTTGGGTTTCAGGTTTCAGGGTAACCTGCACCATTACTAGCAATGTTAGTAATGGATAATTTCTTATCTAATTTTCACGGGAGTACTTTTCACACGGGGGGGGTGGGGGGGCGTCGGTGCCCTGCAATGATTGTACAGGGAGGGTTTCGATGATTTCTCAATTGCTGTAATTCCTAGGACTCCCTCCTACCCAAGGGCTCCTATGTAGTTCCTTTTTTGGGTTTGTTATGGTTTTTTGGTAAGGGATTATAATATAGTACCCAAAAAGGAACTACATAGGTCTGGGTAATTAGTGGAGCCCGAAATCTCAAACGGATGACCCGACGTTTGGAGAAGTCCAAATTTTGCAGGATCGTTCACGCGTCTGCGCGTTTGCCTGTATAAAATGCGACGATGTCTGGATTAGGGCTTTGTTTCAAGGATGCAGGCTCATGTCCATTGTTGGGCGGGCTGCGGATTCTAGAGCTCGTAGCTGCGATTTCTGGGGTGCAGGATCAATTGAGACATGAACCATGAAACGGGGTTGTATGAGGGGTTACGCGATGGCTGCACCATTCTTCAATTAAGTTATAGTCTAAACTCCTAGTACACCCCTTCATAACCCCTATAATACTCCCTATAAAATCCCCTAGAGAACCCTCTTTAAGGAGTTTAAACTATTGGTCAGAGGTGTTTGGTCATCGCATCCCCTTTCTTAGTTCAACATACCACGCCGCCTCATGCTGAGTCTCTCTTGGAAATTTCTGAGCCTATGTGAGCTACAGTCTAAACTCCTCAAAGGGGTTATATAGGGATTACATACAGCACTACTATAGGGGTCATCAAGGGGGATACTAGGAGTTTAGACTGCAGCTCATGTAGAGTTTCCGGCGTCTTGGCAATACTTTGTCACAAGCTCAAAGTATCAAGGGCAAGTATTGTAGAAATCGGAAAAATGCCAAGTTCTTCAATTGCGTTGGCAATTGTTTAGGCCCCTACACTGTACCCCGGTAGAATCCCCAGTTACCACTTTGTTTTCCGGATCCATGAATAACACCAAAAAATCGGGACCGTATTCTAGTCACGAAAAATAGTCATAGGATCCCTGGTATAGTGGTTGGGGTAACTCAAACCCTAAACCCTACTTGTTATTACAGCTTTGGGTGCAGGACTTGCTCCTATACCTCAAAAGCCAACAAGTGGCCCTTCTGAAGAATTTGAACCGTCAGTAGCAGAGCGGAGATCCTATATTTTTGTGGGGTGTATATATATATATGGGCCATAGTCTAAACTCCTTCAAGGGGGTTATATAGGGGATTATATGGGGGACTACTATAGGGCTTATTAAGGGGGATTCTAGGAGTTTAGACTATAGCTCATATGTTATAGTTAGAGGTTTAGGTCTCTGAGTTTAGGGGTGTACGGTATACACATAAATAATCCTACTGTACACAAAATATGAACTTTTCTGGGGCCAGTGGAGCCATCAACCACCAACGCGGGAACGCGGAGGTACCTGGCTACCGCATAGCCCCTGAAGCCTTGTCCATTCTCCCTCGAGTACTCCCTCAACTCTAAACTTCTAAACCCTAAATAAAAGTTTCCATGTTCTGCTCCATTATCTTCATACAACCCCCATATAATTCCCTACATAACTTAACCCCTGAATACCCCCTTAAAAAGCCATTCAATCCTCATTTTTTAGGCGCCATCCTAAGCATGGCCCCGCCATAATGCGCACCAAAAGTCCAGATGGCCTTCAACCCTGAAACTGGAAACCACACGCCTAAACACTCCTTTCTGCATGTCAAGCCTTTGGGCGCCGAGAGTATGTAGAATATTCGCCCTTCCAACCATTTCTAGAGGGTTTGGAGCATTATTTTACCTACATTTGCGGTCCAGGTAGGTTGTAAGGGACCCTGAAAAACAAACGCGGAATGGACAGGTCACACTTTGGCCGCGACCCAAGTCCCGGTGTTGTATTGTCTTGGGAAGATACAGAAGTTGTAGAGTGGCAAGCAGGGTCTAGAGAGCCTCAGTGGTGTAAGTGGGTGCATTCTCTTATTCCGGAGCAAAAGGATTTGTAGTCTTAAGGTTTCAGGCCTAGGTAGCGTGGCTTTGGGTTAGTACAGATCGCGTTTCATTGAACTCCTACCTCCTGGGTCGTACAGGTTTTGGCCAGAAGGACTTCAGGCGTTGAATGTTTTGCTGTTTCATGCTCATGCAGTTGAGGAATTCAGTGTGGTAGCCCTAAAGTCTAAACCCTGAACCCTGGGTTTAGTGGAGTTTGGTTTACGGGGGAGACGGTTTCAATTAGAAAGGCGTGTCCCACACGGCAGGAGGTCCGCACTACCTCGGAATATGAGCTCTAGTCTAAATTGCGAGTATCCCCCTTACTTGCCCCTATGATTGGGTTTAGGATTTAGGGTTTAGGGTCCGCCTTACTAACCCCTACACTACTCTCCTATAAAATCCTCTGTATAACCCCCGTGAAGGAGTTTAGATCATAGCTCATCTGTTTCTGAGATTCTGGTGCACATTTGCCCGTGGCTGTGGAAGTCAACCTATTATTACTACTGCTATCATTATCATTATGATTCTTACTACTATTATTAGTATTACTAGCATTCCTGTTAATACTATTCTTACTATTACCTTTAGTACTGAAATGTTTACTCTTTACTTCTATTATTTCTACCCTAAACCTTAAACCCTAAACCCTAAACCCTAAAACTACTATGAGTGAGTCAGGAAGTGAGGGAGGGAACCAACGGAGCCTCCTTGAGTGCTCCTAGCTTTGATATTGCAAAACTGTAGCCAATTGCGGTTACGGGTTTAGGGTTTAGGGTTTACGGGTAGGGCTGCCCCTAATGGTTTTGCTTGGTGCCATTTATGGAATCCCCTCCCCCACCTAAACCCTTCACCTACCCTTCGCCCTAAACCCTAAGCCCTATCAACCCTAACACCTAAACCCTCAACCCTATATAAGCCCTAAACCGAGACCAAGCCCCGAGGGCTCTATCTTACCAGAACCGTGGGCTCCGCATTGTCCAGCTTAGACATGAACCTTGACCCCCAAGCCCTCATCTTGTCCCCAGCCCCCCAAACTCATAAACATCTTAGCCCCGAAGTACTCAATCATTAAGTCGGATGAGATTGAGGACCCGCGGCCGCCCTCTCGAGATTCGATGCTGCTTGAGTATCATTTCAAGCTGTTTTCTCTGGCTGGTTGTTGGGGGGTTCAGTGGATTAGTTCTCCGGGCCCGGCGTTTACCCTAGGATCCAAGTTGCCAAAGATATACCATATCAACCTTCACAGGTTCTAGGGTCACAAGTAGTGCGGTTCAGACTAAACATGTTGCATGACCCCTTCTACCTTGCACCTTTGGAATTTTGATATTGTAGTATACTGAGACTGCGCATTATCAACAGGGCTATGTATCGACTGGGATCTGGGATTAGAGCTGGAGATTTGCAGTGGCCTTGGGTTGAAGATGTAGCGAGTTTCTAACAACTAAGGTCCCGCTGTTTTTAGGGGACCCTCATGCTCGCGGTTATATTATATATTACTGCAGCTGCAGTGAGGCATACTTGGGCCCTAAATTTGTGGACGCCACCTTGGTTCGGGGACTTAGTAAGAAAGGGCATGCTAGGGATATCTTGGGTTGTTACGTAGGTTGTAGGGTGTAGAGTTTAGAAGTCTACTTACTAAGTCACAGTGACCCCTCCAAGTGAACCCTAGGTCGCATGCATGTATGTAATGTTATGCTATATAATGTAACGTACCGCAACGTAACGTAATGTATGCATGCATGTACTGTTATGCTATGTAATGTAACGTCATGCATGCATGCGTGCATGCATGCAGGCAGGCAGGTAGGTAGGTAGGTAGGTAGGTAGGTGCTATGTAGGTACGTAGGTTGGCATGTTGGCAGGTTGGCAGGTTGGTAGGCTGGTAGGTTGGCAGGTGGGTAGGTTGGTACGTTGGTAGGTTGGTACGTTGGTAGGTTGGTACGTTGGTAGGTTGGGAGGTTGGGAGGTTGGGAGGTTGGTAGGTTGGTAGGTTGGTAGGTAGGTAGGTATAATACGGATTGTAATACTTGGGGCGCATAAGTAGGACCCCTATTGATTGAAGGTCCCATTCGCACCAGGATGCCATGATCATTATTAAAGAGACTCGCTGAAAGGGCGGGGAGCTCTGCAACCAGCTGGCCCTCTACATGGACTCGGCGCCACATGCGCTGTGGGAGCAGAAAAAGGCGTTCAACAGCCTGACACAGAGCCTTTTCGTGGAGGCATGCCGCCTGCTTGACCTTTCCCCGCACCAAACCTTTGGCTGATTGCAGGTCCTTATACTGGAAACAGTAAAGTGGGCGCACGCTGCCGCGCCGAAAGAAGGGCCTCTTAACCGCCTTCTGGCGCTAGACACGCGCCGGGCAGCAGAAACAACTTGGAATCCTCCTTGCCCCATCTGTTCGGTGCCAAACTGCGGCCAGCGCTCCGTCGAAGGCAAAGGCCAAGGCAAAACTCAACCCGGAGAAGGAGGTGCCGGGTCTCTAGGCTGAATACTTAGATTGCCAGCCTCTCTGAGCCACAGGCCGCGCGCAAGAACAGAAGGGCTGATGAAGAAGCTGAGAACCGAGCAAGGCCAAGAGTATCCTGTGGCTCCATACCTAAAACCCTAAACCCTAATCAAACTGCGCTGCAGGAAGCAAGAAAGAAAAGCCGCGAAGGCCAAAATAAGGAAGAAGAACTGGCCGCCGCCAAAAAAGGAAGAGCGAGAGCGCTTGGAAAAGGTAAGATGCGCCGCTCTGGTATTGGCAGCGGTTCGTTGAACGAATCTGCGCAGGCTGCCAAGCCTCACAATAGGTCCCTGAACGGCGATTTGTGGGAAGAGAGGATTTGGCTACATAAATCCTTCTCATTTCCTTAAACCTAGGCCTTAATCTGCACATGAGCCATACACGTAAGCAATCAACACGCTGTAACTCCAATTCTCTCCCTGAAAGTCCCAGCGTGATGCAGAAGGACCTCGTTGACCATAAGCCCTTAAACCGCTCACTACAAAGCACTGGGGGTGGGTGGCTCTCAGATGAATATTCTCAGTGTGGCTTCATAAGCTGCTCGTAGAAGGTAGAGAGGTCTTCTTGAGGGTTTAGGGTGTGGGGTTTTAGAATTTTTGGGTACAGGGGCTTAGGGTTTAAGGTGTTTAGAGATTAATGCTTGGAAGTTACACTCCTCTGAAGTACTTACCTCCAATTGTGGGCAGCCTTGTCCACCTTCAACTTTGCCGAGGGCTGAAGCGGGTAATCCTTCATACTAATACTACACACCTGCTCACCCCTAATGCTGGATAAGTATTCCGCAGAAGAAACACCTGGTATAATACTCAGGTCTAAAGCCGGAAGTCGTTCGCGAAGCCAAGGGCTTAGCGGGCAAGTTGGGATTCACGGGGGACGTTTGTCAAAATGAGGGTTGCTTCTCAGCATCAAAGGAAGGTAGGGCTTGGGGTCTCTAGATTGGAATTAGCGTTTGGTGTTCAGATTTCAGAGATTTTGGTTTAAGGGTCTAGGGTTATTTGTTAATTGCAGTTCACGGATGGCGTTTGAGAGTGCTACGTTCTATGTGTTTTTTTTGGGCTGTGGCCAAGGGGTGGGAGACCCTGGGTCAGGTCAGGATTGTCCATGCTTTGCAAGTTGGCATGGTACGGGTCTTGGTAGATATGCTACACGTTCCCGTAGCAGTTCTCCCCATCCCAGGAACAGAAATTCAGACAAACTCGCCCACCCAGGGCAGGAGAGCTGTATGAATTCCGGTAGGTCACGCGGAGATGTTGAGAAATGTTCTTGCTCTTGCAGGTGCCGCCCCAGACGCTTGTGAAGCCATACGCCTGGGATGTGTCCCCAGACAGCCATTACCCTTGCAAATGCTACCCGCGTTGGGCTCCGAGGTCTATGATTGACGTGTACCTTAGCTTTCAATTTCGAAAAGCAATACCCACTTGGGGTCGTTCGCAGTTCTGGGGCGTAGAACATGGGCAAGAGCATTGCTCGCCTTGGTGACATGCCAGATTTGCATAGCTCTTGTTTATTATAGCTGTTATTATTTTTGAGGGGGGCATCTAATGTTACCTAGTCCTTTCGCGTTGCGCAAGTTGCGCTCGGCGTCCGCGTGTTTAAGTTGGTTTGAGAAGATTAGCTGCAGCTGGGGTCCGTGGTTTTTGGACCGTCCCGGCTTTCCGAAACCCTCCATGAGTCGAAGCTTTGAATGGCCGATACTTCCATGCCCTAGAGACCTCAAACCCTAAAGCCCAAAAGAAGCCACCGTCCCCCAACAAACATCACAAACAACAAGAAAAGAACACAGCCAACAAATTAACAACAAAATCTGACTACCAAAACCACAACCAAAAAACCAACACACATACACACACTACGCCGACATAATAAAACACAAAACATCTTCCGGATAATTCCTGTTCCACATAGTTCAAGGCCACAAGACTAGGATCTCCGGAACATTATGTGTTGTTGTTTGGTTGTGTTTGTTTTTACATGTTGGCTATATTATGGTTTTGTTTGGCTTTGTGTTTTTCATGTTGTGTGTACCGCGATCTGTGTTTTTTGGTGTTGTTATTTTTGGTATTGGTCTCCTGGTACTTTTCCAGAATTCCTCTGTGTTGGAAGCCATTCATGTTATGATTACTCAGGGATTTATGGGCCCGATGTTTACCGTAGTGCGGTAATACAGGATTCTGGAAAGTTCAGTCTAACAATCAATAGAATGCAAAACTACAGGTCCCCCTAAACCCTAAACCCTAAACCGTGTGGTAACTTTGCGACTGCATGTTGAGCGCTGCATCTGAACCACTGGACTTGTAGGTTGCAGGGGTACCACATATATGTCTGTAAACCCCTAAGTCAACTGTAGTCCAAGATCCTGAAAGTGGGTTATGTTATAAGGAATTATGTACGTGAGTGTTACAAGGCTTACTAAAGGGGAAACTCGGAGTTTAGACTATGGCTCATCTGGTTCAGGTGCAGGTCGTAGGTTGGCGGGTTGGGCTTCAAATCCCATTTACACCAAAATCCTCCCCCTACCCCCAATCCCTCCACCAAACTGTCGATATTCACAGTCCTAGGGTTTATAGGGCTTAGGGTTTTTGACTTTTTGTGTATACTGGAAGGCCATGAGCGCCAAGGTATAAGGTACTGAGCGTCATGTAGGATTTTTTAGTCTTAACCTTCAAAACTTCATGTAATTCCAGTATCCATCTCAGTGTATGCCCTAAACCCTACACCACAAACCCTAAACCCTACTCCCATGGATTCTAAACCCTAACCCCTAAACCCTAGACCCTCAACCCTAAACCCCCTAAACCCTAAACCCTAAACTGGATCTCTCTGTATGCCCTTCAGGTAGCCCAGGATGAACCTTAGCTCTTGGCCCTCCTGAGGTGGGTAACTACCCAAAACTACGGCCAGCAAGCCCTTAGATTGAAATCCCAACGCAGCTGAGGTATAGGCCAAACTCCTCAAAGGGGGGTTATAGGAATTATATAGGGGGAATTATAAGGGTCATTCAGGGGGATATTAGGAGTTTAGACTGTAGTTCACATAAGAATTAGAGGGTGCCCTAAACCATGTTGCTGTAGACCATGGAAGCCTCTCCAAACGCTCCGCCTCCTCTTGCTCTTCTTCTAAGGCAAGGAGTCTGTAAGACCCGAAGCCATTCGACCGGAAGAAGGTTCCGCCAGTTTGGGGAGCCAGCAGCTCGAGTACCTACAGTCCCCCTTGGGTAGATAGAATATGGGGTATACGGGGATTTATTATAGCATACCCAAAGCTATATTCTATCTACTTGAGGGGTAGATCGCTATAACCTAGCCCTTCTTTAGGTCACCTAATTTTGCGTATATATCCCTAAATCCTAAACCCGAAACGAGATACCAGGCAAAATAGGGTATGGAGGTCTAAGTAGGGTAAGGTTTGGTTTAGGGTTTCAGTCTTATCTGGGCCGCAAGTACGTACATGCGCATGAGTAGCTTTGTCGGCAATGTTTAATGGGCTTTTGGGCTTTGGTTTTTTGGGGGGAGATCCAGACAGAGATTCTGACTTTCGAGGTTTAGGGTTTAGAGTTTATGGCTCAGGGTTTTTGGATATGTCTGAAGACCTTCTACAGTGGCAGTTTTGTCCGAAACCACTGAGGAGCAAAACCATGGTTAGATCATGTCCATCCACCCGTTATGGTAGTTTCCTGCAAAAGGGGGACCTCAACGTAGACCCCAAGATGCTAGAATCCTTAGTTTGCGAACCCCCGAAAAGGTACCCTTAATTGGAACCCCCATCTGCACATGTACAGGAATATGGGACCTTCTGATACTTTGGGTTACGCCCCAAAACGGCAATAGTGGCACAATAGGAACATATAGGTTAGGTCCTGCTCCCACCCATCAATAGTCTCCAATAAGGGTCATTTTAAGGGCTCCATACATAATTACATGATTTATATTGTCCAACTGTTAATGAGTGGGGCAGTTTCCAATATATAAGGACCTTAAGATCATCACCATAATGCCCTATGGCCACAGTTGATGGGCGGGGACTCTACCTAAATATACCACAAGATACTAGCACTGTAGCACTTGTTGTTGACATCAACCCTAAACCTAAACCTTAAACCCGTACTTGGACCCCAAAAGTACGCCCCCGCAAAACAGATATGCTACAGACATTTTAGTGTCTAGGTAAGCGTGAAACCCCGGAAAGGTGCCAGTGCGAAGCTGAGCAAGATTCTGAGCAACGCCATGCAGGCGTGATGGCATTCAACCAACGCCACGAGATTCAGGGTTTAGGGTTCAGGGTTTAGGATTAGGGTTTAGGGTTCAGGATTTAGGGTTACTGGTAATTCTAACCGAGACGAAATTAGGGACGCAGGTTGGGTAGATGTAGTCTGGCGTCTCATATTCCTTGGGTTGGGGGTGTCTAATTAATTGTCGGATTTTCTGACGTTTAAGGTTTACGCGGTCCTGTGAGAGGCCTTTCATTCTGCAAGTCTGGGTTTGTCAATAAGGAGGTGAAGGCCTTTGCAGGGTGCTCACAGCTGGGCAGGACCTCAACCCGAAACCCTAAACCCTTCTCCTGGGACCTTATGCCCAGCGGGACAAAGACGTAACTCCGCTTTGACTCCGCGAGTCTAGACTTTAAGCCAAAAACCCTAAACGTTAGACCCTAAACCCCGAGCCTTTTTGTAACCTTCAACTGCCTTCTAAGGATCCAAGTACACAGATGATGGGCTTTTAGGTCACAAATACCACGTTCTGAGTTGTATCTGACATCTGAAATCCTCATGTTTGAGAACTAGGACCCTTAAACCCTAAACCCTAGGGTCAACAACCCTAAACCCTAAACCCTAAACCCTAGGGTCAACACGAAAGGAGAACCGTGAGCTAATGCGAAAAAATCGGGAGCTGGTGAGCAAGCAGGGCTCCAAGCAGGCAGGGTTTCGGGTTTCGGGTTTAGGGTTTTGGGTTTTGGGTTTCGGGTTTAGGTGACTTTTTGAGGGACCAGGGACTTACGGACTGGGCTAAAGTGTAGGGATTTCAGGGCGTAGAGATTATGCAGGGATTCAGAGTTCATGGATTTGGATTTAGGTTTCAGAGCTCTCAGAGCTTTTGGATTAGGGTTCAGGGTTTGGTAATTAAACCCTAAGCCATGAACCCTCAACTCTAAGTCTAACCTACACCTGAAACCCTTTGGATTTAAAGTTCATAGACTCTAGGGATCCTAGTTTTCGGGACTTGGGTTCGAATTTAGCGTTTTAGGGACTTCAATTCATCAAGTTCAGAGGCCATAGGGCTTGGTGCTGTCGGTTGAGGGATGGTAAGTTTAGGAACTTGAGTTTGAAGATGTGGAAATGTGGGTTCGTGTTTGGAGTTTACGGCTGTAAGGAGGAGGTTGGGTTTAAAGGGTTAGGGCTTAAGCTGCGGGAGATTACCTACCTGTTGTAACTAATTCACAGGGACTTTCACGTAGCCTCCCCCTCCAATAAGGATTGTAGCCTGGGACAACGCCCCGCTTGAAGTTTCAATCCTAGCTGTTTGGGGTGTCTGCCTTGGTCTTGTTGAAAATGGGCTATAAAGGATTTATACGAGCCATCGTCTAAACCCCCTGAGGGGGTTATATAGGGGAGTATAGGGGACTATTATAGGGGCTATCAAGGGGGATTCCAGGAGTTCAGATTATAGCTCATTTGGGGGTTATAGGGATAGTATGGGGGGGAGGGTTATATAGGGTTACATAGGCTACTATAGTAGAAGAATTGAAAGAAAGGTTTCTGTGCTTGTGTCTTTCTCAACGGTTTCAGGGTTGTACTGCTGGGCGCTTGGGATTGTACCCAAGTAGTTGTGCCTCTAAGGCTGTAGCCCTGGGTTTAGTGTTTTCTTGACGCAAGTGAAATAGTCTTAGGACCATATCGGGGAGCTTTTCCTTCAGAAGACGATCATCGCTATTATGATAGGGACACCTAAAAACGGTTAATTTTGGGAACCGCCCAAATCTTGTGTTGAACGAGTTGAGGTTATCTAGCGGCATGGCTTGCTGAGCGTATAGGGCATGATGTTGGCTTAGTGTGGGGCGGGGCGGGGTGGCTAGGACGGCTAGGAGAACCCACAAATGTAGCCCGGATCCCAAAGTCGATTAATCGGAGAAATTCCAGTATCCAAGCCCTCCGGGTATCTGTTTAGTTGTGCTTTGGGCCTAATCGGGTTCCTATACTCTTCGGCCTAAGTAGCTAGTATAGATGAGTCCCAGGACACGTTAGGCTATATCAGCCTACTTTGCACGATAGGGGCGCGGCTTTTGGAATATTTGGCAGGCGGCCAGAAGCCAGGAGCCACAGAGGTCATAGTTTCCAAGACAAGCCTCATAAAACAACCCTACGCTTTAAACCCTGGTGTAGCCCCTAGATATCCTTGGCATTCCTGGTGCTAACCCCACCCGATCAAAATCTGTGCGTTTTGTGGTAGGGCGTAAGCTGTGAGGAAGAGACAAGCCAGGCAGCCGAATTACACATTATAAGCTTCTCCGGATGCAGAAAAGTCACAGTGTTTGAGTCACTGGCTTGTGAAGAAAGTGCAATCTAGACCCTTTTAGTCTTCAAAAGTGGGCACAAAAAAACTAGATTCGAAAGCAATATATCTGTCGCGACGACGTATTGAGACAGCTCGTCCGCGCCGGTATGCATGACATGCTATTTAAAATGTATAAAATAGCAAAGAGCTTGGTAACAAATCATGATCTTTCCGCGGACGCTCCCCCTCCATTTTCAGGTTGCCTTTGTTGCAAGGGCTCAGGTGGGATTTTCAATTCTGAAGAACTGCGAGAGCAGGAGACGCTTCAGCAATGAGAATGGTATTCGTGGTGTCCTGAAGATCTGCGATCAGATAGGGGTGAAGATTTAGGGTTTAGACCCTCCCTAGATGCCGTGGCTTTGCGTAGGCTAGTCCTTGCACAAGGACCCCAATCTGAGACAGATGACGGCACTTGAATTGCAATTCTAATCTTAGCCCCAACCCGTAGGGCCCCTAAATCCTACTTGCAGGATCGTCGGTTAGCGCAACGCCCGTACTAAGAATGGTATGTGCGTCATGACTCTATATATCTATCCAAGGCAACATTCGATTCTTAACCGCCCGAGAACCCCTCCAAGCCCTGTTTGATGTTTGTGCGCATATAGTCATGCAAGTGGCAGCTTCCCAAAGTTTGGGGGTGCCTCTTTGGGAGTCCCCATGATGAGGATTATAGTTTTTTGGGGGTCTATACTGGGGTTCCCCCCTATTTTGGGGAACTACCCAATTTAAACGATGGACCCGAAGAACAGGTAGGACAGAATAATAAGGTAGCCGGAGACCCTACCCCCTACACCCTAAAGCCGCATTCTCAATCCCTGTTTCAGTCGTCATTGGCGCAATCTCGTATCTCTCCTAGCGGGAGTTCCGCGCTGAGCTTTCCTGGGTTCATATTACTATGCCAATTACATAGGAGAACCCCCCACCATGTAATAGTGGAAACATAGGAATATAAGAGGGTCCTAATATAATCCTTCTTATCCCTTATAGTCACTATTACTGGGTGTGGGGTCCACCTAAACTATGCAAATTACTGTGACTATTATGTCTCTGTTACCTCTACGCCTGTCTCAACCCCTCTCACTAGTAGTGCAATTCTAGTATTACTGTGACTACTTACGTGTTTCTATGTTGTCTACTCATTCGGAGACCAGGAATGTAAGCTACATCTCACGTGAAGAGTTGTCAGAACATCCTGCGCTTCGAGCTCCCAAATGACTTCTTGAAGGTGTCCTGCACCATGTTTTGAGCAGCTTCAAAATACCAACCAGTGCCTCCTAAAGCGTTTCGGTGAAATTCGGTGTCCCTAAGGGTCCAAGGACTCGACCCTTAGGGTTTTTAAACGGTACGGGCGTTTTGCTACGAATGTAGGGAGTGCTGGATTGGTTTGATCGGCATGGTGCTGGATTACAGGGGCCTCTATGGGTTAAGCCTGCTAAGCGTATAGGGCTTAGGGTTTGGGGTCCAAGTCTTATGGATTGTATGGGGTGTTTTTTTTTCCAAAAGCGGGGGAGACCATTTTCGGTGTCCGCATACATCCGCAAAATAAGTATAGCATTTTAGGGTCTATATTGGTCCCCTTATTTGGGTAAACTAGCATATACATCTACAAGTGCTGTGCGCACGTTTCATTGTTTCCGCATTTCATTGCGCCAATCGCATTTCAAAACTGGAAGAAACCGCGTTAGCTATGGAACTTGTGCAATATTGTGCAATGCGCAGATGGAAAGCTTGTGAAAACTCTGTGAAAGTGGAAATGCAATGTTTCATTCTTTTCTGCGTTTCATTGTGCCGATTGCCTTTCAAAACTGGAAGAATCGACGTTTGCTATGGAACTTGGGCAATGCACGGCTAGAATACAAGGCCTCCATGGATGAATCTTGCAAGGATGATACCAAAACATATGAAGTGTTCCAACCCCCAAACCCCTCGGGATAGAATGGGATGATAGGGCGTATACGGTGTAAGGTTTTTATAGGGTTTGGAGATCATAGGGATCACCGGTAATTTTGACACGGTTTTGAGTAATTCCCAGACGGATTATTCTCAAATTGTCGGCGCATTTGCGGTATCGCTATGGTGCGGCACCTCGCCTTTGATTTAGGTGTGCAGTACGTGGTGGCCCCCAACTTTAGGCACTGTCCAGTTTCACACATGCTTAGATGTAACACGGTGTTTGTTCAGCAAGTAGAAAGGCCTAAACCCAAGATTCGGCTAGGAAGGAAAACTCCAAATTAAGTTATAACCTGGTGATATCCCATAGCTGGTTAATTGCGACTATAGATGACACTAGTGCTTCGTAATACAATCACCTAGCCCCTGCCCCTCCTAGAGTCACTCTTGCTGCACGTAGTTTTCCCTTTTCTTGTTCATGTAATTCTACCTTCGTCCCTTGACGTTAAACTCTGTATATCAGTATAACCTCCGTATTGCCCCCACATTAAGCTTAGGGACAGGAGGGCCTGGTCGAAAGGCTACCTACAGGATCCAAGGACCCAAATATGAGGGCTTCAGGTCCCCAAAGCCAGTCAGACTGTAGTAATTGGGCCCTTGTTCCAGCCCCATGGTTTGAGTCCTTTACCTTTAGAGATACTTTCTTGGGCCCTAAAACCAGGGATACGTCTTGGGCTCTACAACCCCAGTTTTGGAGTCCTCGGATCCTTAGGAATATTTTTGGGCCCAAAGGCCCCATCACTGGAGTCCTTGGACCCTTAGATATACAAAGTTCAGGGTGCATGGCGTGCGGGTTCATCTCAGCTGCATATGGGGTTTGGGCTTGGCTGCTTCGATTTTTGGGACTTGAAGTGGGCAAAGCTAAAATGCTTATGGCAAAGGTGTGTATTAAGCCCTAAACCCTAAACCTTTAACCCTAAACCTAAACCCTAAACCCAAAGTGTGTGTGTGTGTGTGTGCGTGTGTGTGTCTTGCACCCTCCGGGTTAAGAAAGGAGGGTTGAAGCTACTTACCTTGGTTTAGCTAGGAATGAAAGAATGGATCCTTCTGGTAGTCCCTCTATAACCCATTGTAGTAGTTTCGATTTTCTTTCCCATTCCTCCAATTCCAGCCAGCCGAAGGTAAGTTACTCCTTTCTGCTGGGGCTTCGGGCCATCTGTCATAGTGGCCACTGTGTGATTTTGGTGTGGGGTTCCTTTTTAGATTTTCGGCTTATGGGGTTTAGGATTTAGGGTCTAGGGTCTGGGAGTCCCATACCGACTTTGTGAGACTACGATTGCGCCTTCGCTGCTCGTAGCTTCCATTATATTGCACTTTTAAAGTCTGCACTTGTCAAAAATCATCACAGTTGTCAACCTCAACGGCTCTTTGTGCTGACCTTTGCAGCTGCTTAGGGATTGATGGGAAGGGGCATGCAGCAAACGGCCTATCAACCGTGTGTGTGTGTGTGTGTGTGCGTGTGTGGGTGTGTGTGTGTGTGTGTGTGTGTGTGTGTGTGTGCGTTCGCGCGCGCGCGCGCGCGTGTGTGTGTGTGTGTGTGCGCTCGGGGATTGAACCCTGAGCTTGAATCCAAACCTTAAGCCCGAACCTTTAAACCTTACCTGAACCCAAAAGTATGCAGAATAATAGCCTTTTGGACCCATTTTTAGGATCTTTGGAACACTGGTGTACCCACTTTTGGGGTGCAGGGTAGACCCTATTCTGGTAAAGTATTCAAACGACTCTGTGAGGTCAATGCGTTTCTCCAGGGGGCAGCAGCCTCTTGGTAGGCCGGACGGGTTCATACTGAATATTGCTCCCGCCCTAGAACCGTCATATTTAGACCATCATCAAGGCCATAATGGCTTTACAAGTTCAGTGTTGGGCACTGTTATATGTCGAGCGCAGGCGGGTTTGACAGCCGGGTTTGGGATGAGACTTCACCCTAAGGGTCCAAGTACCCAATAGTCATATACTTACCCAAAACCTGTACTACATTTACTATTACCTATATCCCAAGTAACTACATATTGGGTACATGGACTCTTAGGGTCAAGTTTTAGAGTTTGGAATTCAAGGGTTCAGGTATGAGAGTTGACGCTTCAGGGCTCCTAGCCAGCATAAGGAAAACAACAAACATGGATGAGTCTTGCGATCACAGTAACTTCTGGCAAGTAAACCTACAGCCTTTTAAACCTAAACCCTACACCCTAAGCCCTAAACTGATCCCACCCCCATGGGAGTGGATGGTTTGTAGCAAGGAGTTGGGGTCATGGGCGGCTCCAGTCGGCAAATTGTTCTGGCTGGGTTTAGGTTTTACGGGCTAAGGGTCTAGGTGACACGAGCAGGTGCTCAGAAGGTTTTCAGCTACTGAGGGCCACCAGATGGTCATTCTGGGGGCCTAATTCATCACATCCATTGAGTATTTCAGCTAGACCCCAAAATGCTTTTGGCAATCGTTTAGGCCCTATACTTACTGGCTCTCAGCGTCCTGTATAATCCCTACATAATGTATACCCTTACCCCCTAGAACCCTGGTAAGTATACCCTAAACCCCAAACCCTAAACCTTACACCCTAAACCCTAAACCTTAAACCCGAAACCCTAAAGGGGCTTAAAGTCCTGGGCTCGAGTATGTCGCTTTTGGGCTCATGCCTTGCCGATCGTCTGCTTTTGGGGACTTCCATAAATCCTGTGCCTCTTTGATACCCTAGGTGCCCCAGTAGTAATTACCCGTTTTCCCCTGTTTTGTAGGGTTTAGGGATTTGAGCTTAGGGATCAGGGTTTAGGGTTTAGGGTACCCCAGGGTCTAGGGACTGTAGGGTCTAACGTTCGGGTGTTAAGGTTCCCCAGACCCTTTTTCTCGTTTTTGTTTTTGGGCCACCTTATTAAAGCTGAACATTAGGCAGAATAAGGGTGCCCTTATCATGAAAGGGTTACTGGGGAAGCTAGTTACCGACCCCAAACTGGTACAACGACCTCACCCGACCTCTCCCCAAATCGTGGATGACATGGGGTTTAATAAAGGTTTAGGGTAGTTCTGAAAAGGTTTGCTTTCAGCTCTGAATTTCTTACAGAATGGCTCGCCCATCCCGCTCCAAGGAGGTATCATATCAATACTTTATAGGCCCGGAGGCAGGTGATATGCCCGAGATATCCCAAACCTGGACTAGTCCTGCAAACATGTTGCAAGTGTTATGTGCCATAATCCCACATCATGCTATGTCCTATGTTCTACAGAGCCCATAAGAAAGGTTTTTAACCCTAAACCCTAAACCCTAAACCCTAAGCCCGGAAGTTTAATGCAGTGATCGATTTTCCTGTGCGTGAGTCCAAGTTGAAAGCGCAGGTCGCCCAAACTTCGTGCCGCGAGCTATGCAGCTGGCTAGGGTTTAGGGTTTAGGGTTTAGGGTTTAGGGTTTAGGGTTGCTAGTTAATGGGTAGATGTAAGGGTCCAAACAACTATCATTGTTATAGGGTTGCCAATGCTCTTTATTATGAGGTTTACGGTCTATACACTCTTGGAATGATATGGCAAACTAGATGGAGATGAACATGGATTATGAAATGGAAACTTTGATGATACAAGGGGCTATAGGCTATGTAAAGGCCTAGCTTACTTGTATGGTGATGGTATTTTTAGCTCTGACAGACCTTAAGATGATATCGGTAATGATTCAGGCCAACGCAGTAGACTCAGTTTCCTGCGCGACAGGATCCACAGATTCCCTTCGGCTTATGTCGAATACTTCGCGTTCCAGAACAACATTTATACGTATATAAACGGTAGTCTACACTCCATGAGGGGGGCTATATGGGGGAGTATTCTAGGGGAGTATTCTAGGGCTTATTAAGAGGATACTAGACTCCTATATATACATATATATATAGACACATATCTATAGCAAGGATGCTGCTGATGATGATGATGATGATGACGATGATGATGATGACAACGAGGGTGATGATGACGGTGTTGGTGTTGATGACCAGGTTGATGATGAGGAGGTGGCCGACGCTGATAATTTCAATTTCAATGATTGTGATGATGACGGTGATGCCGACAGTTTGTAAGTTATCTTGCATATTCGATTGCCACGTAGAGGGCCACGGAGACCTAGTAAGCACACTTATGATCTTCTTAAGGCCTATAGTAACGTATCTCCGTTATCATCCTACTGATAAAGTCCCGTATGCCCTAACCCTAAACCGTCATCTCCAATCCCTTGAAGTAGACTTCGTAAGCTGCACAGCTTGTACCCCCAAAAGCCAAAAAAACCTAGATGCCAGACACCTTGAGTCCTAGACCCCGAACCTTGAACAGCAATTGCGTCTCTCGCTGCAAGCTTCATCAGTTGCCCCAAACCCCAAACCCTAAACCCTGAACTCTAAACTCCAAAGCCTGAACTCTAAACCCTATAAACCCTAAACTTTATAAACCAAAAGCCCCGATCCGAAGCCTGTCTAAGGCAGCCACCCCAGCGGCGTGTCTGCATAGGGAAGTGAGCACTTTGAGGGTCCAAGGTCCCAAATAATAGGTTCTTGGGGCCCAAATACCATATGAGCTATAGTCTAAACTCCTAGAATCCCTCTAAATAACCCCTACAGTAATCCCCTATAGAATCACCTATATAACCCCCTTTAAGGAGTTTAGACCATAGCTCATACATTAATGGCATTTGGGCCCTAAAGCCCTATTATTTGGGTCCTTGGAGCACACTTTGCCGGGGGTTTAGGGATTAGGGTTTTGGGGTTTCATGGGTTTAGGGTGTAGGGATTAGGGTTTAGGGTTTAGGGTTTGGGGTTTAGGGTTTAGGGGGGTTACTTTACCTTACTTGGAGGCCCACAGGACTTATAACTACTTAATTGGGCTTATACCCCCACTTATAATCCCCCTAAATGGGCTTATAGGGGTTACCCCAATTATAAGTAGGGTTACAATCCCAGCTATAAGTAGTTACTAAGTCCCATGGACCTCCAAGTAGGTGTGGTTAGTAGGGAACAAGGGAATGGAATTTCCATAGGATCCATATATTCTGTTTTCCCGTATTTCCTACAAACCTTAGTAGGTGCACGAAGTTCTGGAGAGCAGGTCGGCTTGTAATCATCCTACTTTTGTTATTGATACTTTCTGCATTTCAAACCTCATTAGCCATGAGCCTGGAGGTACGGTTTGAGTACAAATGAGGTTTTCACGGTTCAGCGTTTAAGGCTTAGCATGGTTTTTCTTTGAATGTTGGGACTTCAGATCCCGGGGCTTAGGCCCTTGGGGTAGGATTTAGGGTTTAGGGTTCTTGGGGTTTGGGAGTGGCATTGGAGCATTCGCATCAGTTTGAAGAGGAACCTAAAGCCCGCAACAGTGTGGTTCATGTCAGTGCATGGCATGGAGCTAGATCACTCCCTCTCTCTGGGCCCACGGTGCACTTTGTCGGACTCAAAACGGGTTGTCATGGGTTTATGGGTCAGAAGAATCACTAAAAGTTGCTTGGGTTTAGGCTTATGCAAAGTCTGGCAGGGTTTAGGGTTTAGGGCTTATCATGAGGAAAATTGAGGCTGGCCGCTTCCGACTGGACCTGTGGCCCTAAACCCTAAACAGTAGTTTCCATTTTCTTTTCCATTATCCCTATATAGCCCCAATATAACCCTAATATTCTATCTACTTAAGGGGGACTAAACCCTAAGCCCTAAATAGTAGTTTCCATTTTCTTTTTGCGCGCAAATCCTAATCCCGCTTCTCAAGCTGTTACCCGCCAAATCTTTAAGAGGGCACGGCCTGCAATCCCTCATGTCAATAGGTTTCCTAAAAATCCCAAGAAAGAGCTTAGGGATTCTTACCCCCAACAAGCTAGAGCCAGGTCCATGATGTGGTCCGGTGATCGCGTGGATAGTGCTGAAAGACTCCCTCGATACTGATTCGAGTTTAGCGGTTTAGATGTAGGGTTTCCGGCAAACCTTACGCCTTGGTCTCTTGATTTTCCGGCTTGCCAGGGTTTAGGGAGCAGAGTTTGGGGCAGCTGAACCCCAAGATTAAATGGGATAATTGCTTGTTTGGCTTTTACAGTTGTATTTGCCATGTTTTTGCTTTGTAGACTCGGTTGGTTTTTGGGCGGATTGCATATTCCCCGTGTGGGTTTCAGAGCGATCCTAGATGCGAATACTTTTTCAAAGGGCTGTAAGGGGCAAATAGATTGAGTTTCGGCTTGGGGCTCAGGGCTTATAGATTTCCTTAAATCCCAAACCCTAAATCCTAAACTCTAAACCCTACGTACATTCCAAACCCCAAACCTGCTTTATATATGGCTCACAGTTTGCGTTGGGGGGTCTGGGATGTAGGGTTGAGGTTACGCTGGGCTCGCAGTTCTGTGTATCTAAAGTATGTGCTGAGTTATTGGATGACAGAGTCTGTCAGTATAGAGGGCAGGACTGCCCCTCTGAACCCGAGAACGCGGAGGTCCATGAGAAACGGACCCCTTAGGGTCCAGAGTACCTATACTACATAGTACAACTTAAGTATGGTTTCAGTAGTAGGAACTTTCTTCATGGAGACCCAAAGTAGTCAGTTTTACAATGCTCATGGGATCCTACACTACACCCCCCTTACTCCACCTTCCATTTAAAAGCCCTGAACAAGCCCTGGCAATGCTTGCTTTGGAGTTCACTTTGGGAGCGGGAGGTAGTACAGGATCCCATAAGAATATTGCAGGTGACCGTGAGGGTCCTCAGCGATTCCTTTGGAAATGTGTCAGTGCCATGGGCTTCACAGAAACACCCAGGGAGCGTAACCCTGAGGGCTAAAGCTCTTCACCCCGAATTTCCTAAACCCTATACTTTTTCGAGCTCCCATATGAAACCCCAAGCCCTAAAACCCTAAACCCCAGCCCCACTCCCTCGAAACCCTCAGAGGCCCATCCCTTGCACAACCTTGAGCTGCTAAGCCCTACAACCCTGCTGAAGGCCTTGAGGAATATACCCTAACCTTTCTTCTGGGAAGCTCTTGCTTAACCTTACTGAGAATATGTATGGAGTATATTCCCTTATTCCCTGCTAGCCCTACGTAGACTATATCTCTCTCTACATATACATATATGTATATTCTGCCACATTCCCTACTAGCACTTTAAAGGTCTTGGAAAGTTCTGAGTAGGCAACCCTTCTCAGGAAAGTTTAGGGGCATAGTTTCGCCCATAAAAACCCTTGCATAGTCCCTACATAGTTCTCGTGCCCCCATATAAGCCTTATATACGCTTTATGCAAGCTACCCACCTGAAACTCCCTTAAACCCTGGGTGCGTCTGAACCCTAAACCTGAATTCCTAAGCCCTAATCCCCAAACCCCAAACCCTAATCCCGAAACCCTTTACTCTGGGTGTCTAAGTCAAGCTTTGCTGGCCCTGTTGGGCCCTCCTAACCTCATCTGCTGTACCTGAGTAGCTTACTAGTGGGTGGTAGGGAATAAGGAAATGTATAGGGTGTAGGAGTTAGTCGGGAATGCAGGAATAGAGACAGTGACCCTCATATGGTCCCTATGAAATTTCCTGTGTAATGCAAGAGTAATGTGTTTCTTTATTCGCTGAACTTGGCCCATGCCGCCTAGCCGTCTCTGCATCGAGGCCAGGAGTTGAGAGTGAATTATAGCTTCAAACTGTTAGGGTGTAGGGTTTAGAGTTTAGGTTTTAGGGTTTAGAGGGTAGGGTTTAGGGTTTAAATTATAGTCATGGGTTCCCATACCACCACCCCCCCATACTCTTCAAAGTGCAGAGAGGGTGTTGGGTTTACGGTTAAGGGTCTTAACAAGGTTGCTCAGGCCCTGTTTGGGTGTAGTTTTAGGGGAGTTGATGGCAGGTAGGCAGCGCAGCGTTGGGAGCATGCACAGGGTAGAGGCGAGGGTTGAGGATTCAGTTTGAGCTTGAAAACATCCTGGAGAGTAAGTGCGGTGCATGAACGCCAAAGTACCCTAAGGGTCCAAGTACGCAAATAGCGGGGCTTGAGGCCCCAGATGCTACAATCTGAA
Source organism: Symbiodinium pilosum (assembly GCA_905231905.1). Lineage (NCBI taxonomy): Eukaryota > Dinophyceae > Suessiales > Symbiodiniaceae > Symbiodinium > Symbiodinium pilosum. The sequence goes on along the minus strand of CAJNIZ010002036.1, from coordinate 72,687 downwards.
TGTTTTTTGGGAAGTGAAGCCCTGGACCCTGGAACCTAAACCCTCAACCCGAAAAACCCGAATGTTTAGACACCTGGACCCGTAGGGGTAGCTCGGCACAGTGCATATGCCAAGGCTTCGGAAAACCAAGAGTACTGTTCGGTTTAGGGTTTAGGATGTATGGTCTAGTTTTTTGGGCTTAGGGTTCTGGGTTTAGGATTATTTGGTACTTTCCAATATGATTGTGAGGTCTATACAAGGTATCCTATACCAGAATAATGCAAGGAACCGAGGGCTAGAACCCTGAGCATGATGTCTACATAACCCAGTTATCATATCATTTTCCATTTGCCTCCGTGTTCCCCTAAACCCTAAACCTTAAATCCTAAAACTTAAACCTCTAGGTAATCAGTTAGATGACTGCAGTACCTCCCGCATCTTGGGGCTTTGGGCTGGCCATAAGTGCGGAGTCTACTTAGTCTACTTGGAGGCTTGGGGGACTTGCGGATTTGCCAAAATTAAGGGTCTACTATTTTGTGGTCTATATTGGGATCCCCTTTTTAAGGGAAACTACCACTTGGTAAGTGTATTCAAAATCCCCACGAGCCATAACATGACCCGCTTATCGCCATTATCAACTTACTTACCACGCCAACCTGACCCTCCAAGTAGGGTTTAGGGCAGATTTCCGGGAAACACAGTATAAATTAGAACTACATATTTAATATAGTACACACGCGTATTAGTGCCTTTATATTTTATAGAGAATATATATAGATAGGCATACATTTATATTGTACTAAATCTGCAGTACTAATTTGTACTGGCCACAATCCAAAAATCCAAAAATCAAAAAATCCAAGAATCCAAAAATCCAAAAATCCAGAGATCCAAAAATCCAAAAATCCAAAAGTCCAAAACTCAGTCTGGCATCTCTCTGAAAATCTTGGATTTTTGGATTTTTGGATTTTTAATGATGACAACATAATATTCAAATATCATTTTTACGTATTTACGAGTTTCTCAGACATTGTGTCTAGCTTTGTTTACAAACATTTATATGTTAGTTACCTACCCTTTGCCTCTAACTTTTTCCTGTTTATATGTATATACATATAGATAGATATATATATATATGCTATATGCTCAAACTCGCTTAGCCTTTTGCAAGACTGTACGGTGTGTACGACGGTAAGAAATGAAGCATGCAGCCTTAGACTCCTCAAATCGACTGATCCTGAAATCCCGAACCCTTACATAAAACATCACGCTTGGACTCGTAGACCCTGAGTCCAGGTGGTGTAGGGTTTAGGGTCAGGATTTAGGGTGTAGGGATACAGCCCGAAAGCGTAAGCCATAGTCCGCTCCTCGGCCCACCTCTCCGCGGAGACGCAGAGAGATTAAATTCACGTGACCACAGTGTCACCTGGAAACGCTAAATGCTCCCTTGCACAGGAGGCTGTTCGGGTTCAGTCCTTATACCCAAGCCCTAAACGGAACTGCATGCATAGTCAATGAGGTCTTGGTCAAAACCTGAATTTATGCGAGGACCCACAAATACGCCCTTAAGCAGTTAGGGTTTGGGGTTCAGGGTTTATGTCGACACTTTTTGGTGATGTTTCTTGACAAGCGATGGCCTCACCAGACCTAATGGGTAGTTTCTACGTGCAATTAGCCTAAAAGGCCTTGCTATTCATTTGGCCAGAAATGTCGGACCGACAATGCTGAAGGTTGGGTAAGAAACCCTTGGGGTGTCAGGGGGGATTCGGTAAGTATACTCAGAAGCCCTATACAAGCCATGTCATAAACCCAGTTATCGCAAGCAAGTACCCGGTCCCCGAAACAAGGCAAGACACTGGCCCGAAACTCCCCACAAAGCGCCCAAAAGGCTGTTATTCGACATACATAATGGCGTGGATCCCCTAAATCCTAAACCCTGCCCAGAAGTAGCATCCCCTCGGGTTTGAGCTATTTTGATTCTCCGTACTGCTGATGCTTTAAACCCTGAATCCCAAACCACGGGTGGGGGAATTGGGTTTTGGGCGAAAGACAAACTCCAGCGTATACCGTAACCATGAGGCCCATGAGGCGTACCTGGACCCTAAAAGCATGTAAGAGAAGAACATAAAATGAGACCTCTTCAAACAAGGTCAAAGATGATGGTAGCTTTAAATCCCCTCAGAAATAATAGGTCAACAAGGCAATCCTAGACCCCCCAAGTACCCTCTATAGACCCTAAGTATCCCCAAATAGAAGCTACATAGACCCTATTTTAAGGTACTTGGGGGGTCTAGGATTGCTCTACATTCTTGATGGGCTAGGCAGGGTAGAGATGTCAAAGCGCAAGTTCCCGAGCACCCGCCGCACGTGGGTCTGAAGCCAAGGATGATGAACCACAAAAAGAAGACACAGCGGTTTAGGGTTTAGGGTTTGGGGATTAGGGTTTTAGGGTTTAGGGTTTAGGGTTTAGAGTTTAGGGTTTGGGGATTAGGGTTTTAGGTTGATATTAAGCATCCCTTGCGACCTGATTATACTCCAATACCATAGTTTTGCAGGTATAAGGTATGTAGGGCCATGCAGGATTTTTAGTCTCCACCATATCAGAGGCCGGAGCATTGTCTAACCAAAGACTCCAGCATACAACGATAGCATCTCTTCTTTGCCTGCGTCCCGCTAAAGCGGAAAACTTGAATCCCTAAACCCTAAACGCATACATCCTAAACCCTACGCCCTAAACCCTAAACCCTGAGCCCTAAATCCAACTTGTGGTTTCTGAGCCTTGGCTGGTCTCAACATGTTTTGGCAGAACCAAGTCGGGAGCTTCTCATGATTCAAAGTTTTAGGGTTTTGAGTTTTTTAGTTTTAATCCGTATAGGAACTGGACTTATGGGGTTTAGGGCTCAGGGTTTATGGTTTAAGCTGCTTAGGAACTGGGTTTAAAGGGTTCAGGGTGTCGGGCTTATGGTTGTAGGGTTCAGGATTGTGTTTGTATGTCTCTGTGCCAAAGACAGCATCTAGGTAGCAAAGGCATCCCAACAAACAAGGCAGTTGGAGAAACCCCGACGTCGCAGACTCTTCAGTTCCAGTGGGGTTTGAAACACATTTTAGGGATGAGGCCCCTAACCTTCAGTAGAGCTTACTCGGAGCCTTGTACATGTGGTTGCGTTTGGGTAGTAATATTACAGGCCCTTACCAGAAACAAAGCCACCCCCAAAAAACACCTAGGAACGCTTTGGGTAGACCCCCAGAACTTGGACCCAACTGTAGTCATATGATAGTTACACAGTCCTGTTTCTGGTTCAGCTCATTGTGCAGCCCAACCCCAGTTGAGCCCCTTAACTATTAAGCCTACACACCAAGCTTTGTGACAGAAGCAAGTTTGCCTATATGAAGCAGGGTTTGTTGTTGTGGTTGTGGTGGCGTTATGTATACGATCATTCAGGAGTATGAATGCATTTTGGGATTCTTGGGGTATTCCTAAGGATCCAAGAGCTCAAAAAGCATATGCTCCCCAAGATTCTATAGTTCTATATTTGGGTACTGCCCCCACCCAGTAACAGCCTATAATAGTGACAATACTAAGGGCTATATATAAGTATAATATGGATATTATCCAACTGTTGCTGGGTTGGGGCAGGACCCAAATTCTATACCACAATTCGATTTTGCAAAAAACGTCCAATGATAATTGTTGCGTTCTTGGACCCTGTGGGTCCTTGAGGCCGAAAAGCCTAAACCCTAAATTCTACCTTGCAGGGTAAATTCCAAGAGCTGCAGAACAACATGACCGCACATCTAGGAGACAGACCTAGAACAACCCATGTGGGGATTTCCCCAACATCATATTGACGCCGGGTCTGTCTAGTGGAGTTTCTACTAATTGTAACTATAAAGACCCCTATCAGAAATGGGACAGGAAACTACGCCTAGCACCAAACCCCTTTAAGGTTACCCTAAACCCTAAACCCAGGCTCTAGGGTTTGGCCTGCAGGGTTGAGATGGGTTGAGGGTTTAGGTTTCTGATTTGGCAAACACAAGTAACATGTTTCTGCGTGTACACGTTTCTTTCAAACACAGAAGCCAAACGGAATCTTGTTTCTACTCATCTGGAACCCTGAGGGTCCCAGTAACCAAATGATGACGCTTTAGGGAACCTCAAACCCGAATATTTGGGTACTTTCGGGACCTTTAGGGTAACTGCGTATAATCCCTGAACAAGCCACTGCTGAGTCTGTCCTAGATGCTAGGGTTTAGGGTTTAGGGTGTAGGGTCCCGAATTCCGTGTACAAAGCCTGGCGTATGGTACTTTAAACGGACCTCCAACATGGTACTGGCAAGTATTCACACACCTTTAGTACAAATCCTTCGGGTATACACAAATAAGCACAGTGTCCATACAATTGTCCATGCGATTCTCCATCATTTGTAACTAAACCTAAAGGGCAACCCCTGACTTACTCATCAAGCCTTGTGGTCTAGGGTGTAGGGTTTAGGGGGATAGGCAAGCACCCCGCGATCTGAAAGTCTGTGTTACATTCGCAGCGCAGATGACCTGCAAAAAAGGATTCTTTCTGTAGAGAGTCTAAGCACCTTAAGCTCAAAAGTATATAGAATGTAGAATATATATATATATATCACATAGCCCACCAAAATTCCCCTACAGTTTAAAAAGTACATAGAATGTAGAATATGTAGAATCACATAGCCCAACAAAATTCCCCTGCAGTGGTGTAAGACAGGTTTAGAGGCAAGGCATATGTACCTCTTTTTTTTAAGCTATATTAGCCATAATCTAAACTCCTTTCAGGGGGTTATATAGGGGATTCTATAGGGGAGCATTATAGGGGTTATTAAGGGGGATACCAGGAGTTTGGACCATAGCTCATATAGTTTTGTGTGCCGAGTTCTTATTTTGCCACTCCTGGGATCTAGGTAATCCCACCCAGTACAAAAGGAGACTGTTAGAGTCTTATGATAGTTATCATCTGGTCCGTTTGGAGGGAATGGGTTACCAAAGCCCTCCTATTAGTCGGGTCGTATGAGTAGTATTTTATTTGGGGATACTATGGTAGCCAGTATAGAATAAGATTCTATCCTCCTTTTGGGGTATAGTATATTATATGAGGAATGTTATCTTACTAGGTTCAACCACCAGAAAATCGCAACCCTAAACCCTAAACCCTAACTTGCAACTTTAGTCAATTGAGCTATATTGTTTTTACATGTGACCATGTGCTCGGCACCGCGAGTACCAATCAGGAGGAATCTGCTAGCTGGTTTAGGATTTAGGGTTTAGGGTTTAGGGGGGATCTGTTGCTTTTGTGGGTTTGGGACAATTAGTCTACTTACTTTTGAGGTCCAGGCACGTATGATCTGATGACGAACAGTCTCTCTTGGGGTGAGTGAAGAAGAACCAGGTACCCCAAACTTTTTGGAAATCCTAATTCCCATGAACACCGAAACAATCCTAGTCTCCATATCGTTTTCGATTTGCTTTTCTATGTGTTTCTTCATGATTGGAATCCCGCCTTAAACGCTAAACTCTAAACCTATACTTCCCAAACCCTTATATCCCCCAGGATTGGCGAACCCCCAAGCCAAGTAACACTTTGCTTTTTTATTGAGGGAAACCTTGGGCAAGCCGGGTTGGGAAGGTCTCACACTGAAAGCTTGTTCGGCTTGGGGGAGTGTAGGGTTTAAGGCTTAGGGTTTAGGGTTAGCTGCTTCAGATTTGAAGTTAAGTAAGGGCATGAAGTGAAGTAAGGGCATAAATTGAAGTAAGGGCATGAAGTGAAGTAAGGGCATAAAGTGAAGTAAGGGCATGAAGTGAAATAAGGGCATGAAGTGAAGTAAGGACATGAAGTGAAGTAAGGGCATAAAGTGAAGTAATTGCATGAAGTGAAGTAAGGGCATAAATTGAAGTAAGGGCATAACGTGAAGTAAGGGCATGAAGTGAAGTAAGGGCATGAAGTGAAGTAAGGGCATAAAGTGAAGTAAGGGCATGAAGTGAAGTAAGGGTATGAGAAGTCTAGAAGTACAGGGTACTTGTTCTAGATGACGGAATCATTCGATGCAGGCTGCGCGGTGTTTCCTTTGCGAATTTTCCCAAGCGGACCTGTCGCAAGATCAGCAGATGTAGAGGAACAGCTTTTGAAAATGAGCAGCTTTTTGCCGGGGAATTGTTGGGTTTCTGCAAACATGAAAAAAGGCAACTCTGGCCTTGTGCATTTTATGTAGTAATTGCAGAATTCCCCGTGCATTTGAGGCCTCTCATTGTTGGAAGCTACCAACTGCGTCTATTGTCAGTTTCTCAAAAGACAAGCACCGCAAAGATGTCTAGAGACTTCAAGTGAGCTGCTAGGGTCTATGGCCGCTTAACGATTACGGTTGGATTACATGGGATTGATTTGAGAAACTCCTTCACTGCTGGATGCAGCCGTTGCCGTGCATTCAAAGCTCGACGGGAGCCGTTTCCATGCGAGAGAAAATGGCATTAACATTGGTCTTGCCGATGAGGGGAAACTGTGCATCACCCTGCGCATCCCAACAACGAACTCCGGTAACGTAGGACTGTCTTCATCAACAATATGTCCAGTAGTTTTTTCCATGTGTACGTATGTATGTAGGCATGTCCATGAAAATGTAGGGTCCTGGAATGTCCTGGACGTGATAACACCCAGAATGGAGACCCTAAAATGGAAAACCCTGTTCTGCTACCTGCCCAACTGCGAGCGTCCTGAAAGTACTCATAGGGTCCGCATGCCTGTATCCAGCCTTCTTGGGGGGCAAAATCCTGCACAGGAACCCTTCTCGTTCCACTCGCACTTGATTCCTATACATTGCCATACGTTGCCAGTTGATGAACTGTGTTGGTTTAGGGCTGATAATTGACCTTGAACCCCAACATGTCCCTTGGGGACAGTTTTGCTTTTTGCTCCCGCCCGCAGACAGGAGGACCACTTAATTTCATCTACTCTGGTGTTGCAGAAATTCAGAAAGGATGCCAATCGCAAAGGGGCATGTGCAAAAGTGGTGCGCCTCACGTCCAGGATCCTGTCTAACCCCACAGTAGGGTTTAGGGGTTTAGGGTTTAGGGTGTAGGGGTTTAGGGGGTTAGGGTTTAGGGATTTCTTCCTAGTAACGGGTTCGATGCCAATGCACGAGCATTAGGAACACCAAGTCTAAGGCCAACTCGCGATAAGGACCCAGCCAGGTACTTACCCGCATTTGGAGCAACTTTTCCAAACTTTGCGGTTTCTCTTGGTGGTCCTAACAGGAACTCAGAGCAAATGAGGTACGACACGAGAAAAGGGACTGCAATCTAGGGTCCAGGTAGCCAATCTAAACCTCAAACCCGAGCCCTGAAACACCAAACCCTAAACCTCGAACACCGAAACCACAATAAACATAAACCCCAAAACCATAAAGCTCAAAATCCTAAACCCCCAAACCCTACCCTGGACCCTGAAATCTGGAGCCTTGATCTGATAAGGCCCGCTGAAGGGGCTTTCTTCCTGTGCTTGCACGCCTACCTGGATGAGTCTTGTCTGCATCTTCCAAATAATTTCAGGCTCAGCTTGCTACTTTTGTATAATATGGCAGTTTCCCAAAATTGGGGGCGGGGGGTACCTTTTTGGGGATCTCAATAGTAAAGGTTATAGTATTTTGGGATGTATACTGCGGCTCCCCCTATTCTGCGAAACAACCATATGTCATACGTGGTATCTTACTTCAAGATTATATCTCTATGTCTACATATCTACACACTATACATACTAGCGACTTTTGCTTATCATAGGTTGGCCACCATAATGGAGAGTATTGTAAAGGTTATTCTATATAGTTACACATAGAGATCCTGGAGGGTTGTACATGGTTCCTTCTTGGTTGGGTTTACCCTAAACCCTAAACCCTGAACCAGGAGCCCTTAGGGTCTGCTAGCCTCCTGGATGTACGGTTTAGGGTTGAGGGTTCTTGGGTTTAGGGTCCAGGGTTTAGGGTTCAGGAGTTGTGCGAGGGACTCCTTAAAGTTTTCTTTTCCCCTTATATACCCTATAGAACCACCCAGATATAGTCTTCATGTACCCCCTGGACAACCAGGTAGTCCCCCTAATTACCACCCAAAAACTCTACTGGGGTTGTTTTTTTTTAAGGTTCTCTCATAGAGCCCACAGACTAAACCTCCAGCTTGCTGGTCTTGTCGTGTAGTCAAGCAATTCCGGTTGAGGTTAACTGGGTTGCTGTTAACGCACTTAGTTGAAGTTACTATGTTGGGGAAGCCCTATTAGAATTCCGTTACGGCAACTTAGACTTAGTTTCAGTTCCTCGACAGCAGCCCAGTTGAGGGTTTTGGGCTTAGGGTGGCAGATTAGAATAAGGAGGCCAGGCAGGACCTTCAGCATTGACAATAAAACCCCTAAGCCAAAGAAATCGCTAAGCAGCATGCAAGCAAAGAACTCGATGCACAATTTCACAGTGAAAGACAAGGACCCCAAACCCCAAACCAAAAACCCTACCCAAAAAACATGCGAGGTTCTTTTTCTTTGAGGGAATGTCTTGTAGCACGTGCAGCCCTAACATCTGGAACTCCCATGTGGCGTAGCAACTTTAGGAGGTATTTTAAACAGGGGGACCCCTTGCATTCTTCTTCTTCAGCAGCATTCTGACATCTGTCACAGCTGAGCAGGCGGCATCTCGGACAAGCGATCGCCACAGAACTTGAAGCACTGTTCCCCCACAGCGCTCAACGGCACAGCAAGTGCTACAACGCCCTCGGTGGAGAAAGCAAGAACTCCAGGCCCGACAGTAGTCTACGGCACAAGAGTCGGACAACTTACATACCCTCATATAATACAGTCCCTATTCTAGGTACCCCCAGGAAGGTAGCCCTATTCTGAGGAAAGCCCTACACCCTCAACATTGAACCCTATGACAAGAAGTGTGTGTGTGTGTGTTTTTCTTTTTGTGTGTGTTTTTTCTTTTAATCCGGGTCTTGTTTTGGTTTTGCTGGCTCTTTCAACCCCACTACTGTACCTCCTGGCATGGACTTATCCGTTTTGATGACAACTGACATTGTTTAGTCTTTGGGGTGGGTGTGCTTAACATCAGGGTAAGGGAAGACATATGGGTAGTTCCCGAAATTAGGGGCCCATTTTGGTATCCTTACATGTTAGGTGCCATAATATAGTCTATAACCAAAAGCGTCTCATGATTTTGAGAAAAACTAATATTCTGGAGAAATGCGTTTTGGTACAATCGTTCCCAGTTGTCCAGCACGGCTGGGGTATGGAACCTTGTAGATTTCCTGCACCCCAAACCCCAAACCTTAAACTCCAAACCGTAAACCCCCAACCTTGAATCCTGAGCCTCAAAATCCGTGAAAGTTACTACATATTACTACGGTACCAGCATGACAACCGCTTTTACTGTTGCGGTTAATATCATCAAGCAGATCAATGTTTCATCATGGTTTCTCTTACTACGTACCCCCTCTATACTAAGCCCCCCCCCCCCCGCCCGCCTAGGTTCCCCCACAATTAGGTAACTAAGCCGAATTATCCTTAAGCAACCATAATTAAGGCGGGAACGTGGGGGGTGGTATAAATGGGGGTAGTAGGGGAACCCACGATATCATCCCGGAGCCATACCTCCGAAACCCTTCACAAGCCGTAAATCCTGTTTCCTGATCCTAGGGTTTAGGATTCAGGGCTTTATGGTTAGAGTTTAGGGTTTAGGGTTTAGGGGTTTAGGGTCCCAACCCTAGCGATCGGTTTAGGCACCCTATGTTGAGGCTTTGGAGAGCGTGAACCCTAAATCCTAAACCCTAAGCCCTAGACTCTGAGGTGTGTTCAGGCCTCACTGAAACGGGCGAAGTTTGTGAAGTTAAAGAGATTTTGGCCAATACTTGTGGGAATATGATATAGAGGGATAACGTATGGATTAGATTCCTTTATTCCCTACTAACCTCCAATAAGTGTAGGTTCTAACTTTTACTATTTTCCCCCCTTCCCCCCCCCCCACCCACCCCCCAATGTAGGCTCTAAACCTAGACTTTGATCCCTAAACCCTAGACCCGAAACTCGCCTGAACCCCAAAGCTTAACCCTAGGCCTCAACCCTCAGCCACACATCCGGGAGACAAGAATCCAAAAACTGGAACCACCTAATAATCCACTAGTTACTTTAATTTGGGTACTGCCCCCACCCAGTAACAGTCTATATTAGGGGTTTTACTAAGGGCTATATATAACCATATTAACATTATTATCCAACTGTTACTGAGTGGGGGCAGTATCCAAACTTGGATGTAGAAGTGGGTTCACATTGGGGAGGGGGTTTCCATTCTTTGGATCCTTTAGGGGGTCTGGGCAGTTATAGCCCCAAGCCTCAAGACCCTGCGCCTGAAAGGAAGGAACTACACATGAAACCCTAAACCCTAAAACCCTCAGCTCAGGTATCCTTTCCTCAGCAAACGCACCTCAACGGCCGAGTCTAGGACCCAGGTAGCCTACTTGGAGGCCCATGGGACTTGTAGTTTAGCGTTTACGGTTTAGGGACTATAGTAACTACTTACAACTGGGATCATAACCCTTCCTATAATTGGGGTAACCCCTACAAGCCCATTTAGGGGGATTATAAGTGGGGTTATAAGCCCAGTTATGAGTAGTTGCTAAGTCCCATGGGCCTCCAAGTAAACGTCTGGAATTACCATAGTTGGGTGCCATTGCGGATGCTACAGTAGGGCTATGAGGGGACTATATGGAGATCAAGGGGCGGGGGTACGCTTACAGAGAGTATCGTCTATAGGGATAGGGGACCGTGAAAGTATGAGACTTCATGCTACTTCTCCCTCCTTTTAGGCCTTGGGGTAGGAGGGGATCTGGGGGATATTGTAGGGGCCGCAGTAGCCCCCGGAACTGCCTTCTAGATAGATGTACATATAGCGGTCCCAATATTTGTTAGTTCAGGAGTTGGACGAATCCCGTTAAACGAATGTGAACCCCCACCCCCAACATTGTTAAACGCATCCCCCAATCTATCAGGTCGCTTATGACGAATATCGAGTATTTCAGGCTAGTGTTGGTGGGAATATTCCGTATCAGTATGAAGGTATGTTTATAACTTGGCAAACCTAAACCGTGAACCATAGATCCCTAGTCCTAAACACCTTAAACCCTAAACCTTGGGTTAGGCCCCCACCCACTCGTAGTGGTATACTAGGAATATATAGAGGCCAGAATATGATTCCCCTTATTCTTTGTGGTCACTACTAGTGGCTGGGGGCCCAACCTAACCCAAACCTTGATTGCTTTCTGCTTGGTGCAGGAGCCTATCCATGAAAACACTTCTTTGAGCCTTTGGCCTGTTTGGGTGGGTGCGGGGGGGGGGCTGGGAGGTGGGGTCCCCTTAAGGCTATGAAATATGTGTGCGCGTTATATATATATATAAGGGTTCAGGGTTGTGTCACATAAGCATATACATATATGTATATGTATACATACACGCATCCGCGGATCTCATCATTAGAGCATGTACAGGGCATATCAGGGCCAACGTTCTGGATCCATATTTGGGATCTTTCAATGTTGAACTCTCAAGCTAAAAATACTAGGACTTTTATTCGGAGAATACTGTTTGGTGAAATCTTGGATGTAAAGGGTCAGGGTTTGGAAGTTATTTCTGGTTCTTCAGGCTTTGCAATGTTGGTCTTTGGTGTTTTATGGCCTCAGGCGTTGTGGCTGGAGGTTCTAGAGTTTGAGTGCGCAAGATGGACATGACCATACACAGTTTTCTGGGCTTGAGGATTTCGGATGGCAGTCGCCCTCTAAACCCTCAACCCTAAACCTTAAACCCCATACGCAGTAGGGTCTCAGAGGCATGCCAAGCGCTCCGAACCTTAGCCTTAGCCCATTTTTGCCGAGAGTTTCCTCAATCAAGGCATTTCGGCCCTTCTGGGTTCGACAGCGGTTGAGGGTTTACCCTAAGGGTCTAGGGGACCTAAATAATAGAGCTTTAGGGCCCAAATAGTACCAATATTATAGTATTTGGGCACTACAACCCTGTTATTTGGGTCCTTGGACCCTTAAGGTAAGGGTCTAGGTACATTAAGGTTTCGGCGGCGTACATCTCTCCGCCCTTAGAATATGAATGATAAATCATTCGTGCACACATGGGATTCCTACAGTGCATGCCAGCCATGACTGGCTATTTGTTAGAGTCACTCAGGGTTTAGGGTTTAGGGTCACTCCTATGAAACCTCAGAAATAGGGGGCCTGCTTCTGAAGGACCCCCCAAAAAGGCCCCTAAAACCTTAAACCCTAAACCCCAAAGCCCTAAACCCGAAAGGGTTTTGGGTTTTGGGGCTTAGGGTTCAGGATTTAGGGCTTAGGGTTGGGAAGTTCCTACTGCAGAAATCATACTTTGCATTATGTAGGCACATTGGCCCCCTTTGGGACATAAGTAGTGGGTTGCTGTTCCGTAAGCCCTAGGTCTATTGTCCCGGGAACCAGGAAAGCGTTTTGTCAAGTACATGGACTTCTTTGGTCGGACATTCGATTATGAGTGAACTTCCGTCCACTCATATAGGTTCTGTACCCAAGGACACTTATTTTGCAAGCCAAAAGATGGGACTTCCGCGCAACTGGTTAGGGTTTGTGACCTATGGTTTGGGATGTGTGGCATGAGCTCATGGATCCAGGGCAGACGCCGTCGCCCCTGGCCAACTGCACTTGCCATCGTCGCGTGCACGTCTTGGCTTGCATCGCGATGTTTTATTCTTTTCTCCTCTGTGACTGGGCGCTTTCCTGGTTTGAATCATTCAGCATACTGTCTGCCACAGTTTGGACATGTTAGTCGCATTTCGTGCAGTACCAGTGGACGTGAGCAGATTATGGAAGCTTGGCTGAATGGCGACAAACCTCCGGCCATCGCTGGCAGCCGAGACCTTGCAATGAAGACAAAGAACCAACTGACTTGCTTCACTTCGCGCAAATGCCAGGTTTCCGCACATTTGGGACCAGTTGTGGCCGTCTCAACAGGCGGACTCCACACCTGCGCAGTGCGAGCGGATGGTCAGCTGGCCTGTTTTGGGGACAACAAGTGCGGGCAGTGCGATGTGCCGGCTGGATTGGGGCCATTTGTGACAGTGTCTGCAGGTGAAAGTCACACCTGTGTAGTATCAGCAGATGGTCATCTAGTGTGCGTCGGAAACAACGAACATGGACAATGTGATGTGCCAGAGAAGTTGGGGCCAGTTGTGGCAGTCTCAGCGGGTGAATTTCACACTTATGCCATACGGGCAGATGGACAGCTCGTCTGTTTCGGAAGCAACAAGTATGGGCAATGTGCTGTGCCTGAGGAACTGGGAGCAGTAGTTGCGGTCTCAACTGGTGGACTTCACACCTGCGCATTGAGGGCGGATGGTCAGCTGGTCTGCTTTGGATGCAGTAACTCTGGGCAATGTGATGTGGTGGCAGACTCAGATTCAGCTCTAGAAGTCTCAGCAGGAGGGAGCCATAGCTGCGCAGTGAGGGCAGATGGGCATTTGGCCTGCTCTGGATACAACAAGTTTGGGCAATGTGACGTGCCAGAGGATTTGGGACCAGTAGTATCAGTTTCTACAGGCGGCCTTCACACGTGTGCCGTAAGGGCAGATGGGCAGCTAGTTTGTTTTGGCAACAACCGGTATGGGCAATGTAATGTGCCAGCGGAATTGGGACCATTCGTGTCAGTCTCTGCAAGTGGAGGTCACACCTGTGCACTGAGGGCGGATGGTCTTCTGGTCTGCTTTGGATACAGCCAGCATGGGCAATGCGATGTGCCAGCGGACTTAGGTGTAAAAGCCCGACCTAACATGTCACTATCGCTGACCGCAATGTGTTGCAATGTGTTTTATGATAGCATAATGTTATTACAATCCTTTGCCCCCACCGTTGTTGTCATCATCACTGCAGGCGCTTGCACTACAGAGTTAGCGTTGTTCACCTTGTTATTGCCGGCAGTGCCCCTGCTGCAGTCTTTCGTGCTGCTATCGTCCTTCCCTGCACTGGTACTGTAACAGCTCATCTCACAAGATGTGAAAACTCTTGACGATGAGGTCCATCTGTGGTCCACTGCCCCTAAAAGATAGCCGCAACAGCATTATGGCTGCAAGTCTAGTCAGTTGGAGCATCAACAATTGTCTGTTCCATGATTTTGTCATTGTCTGGGGGGTGCTACTGTAAGGGCTAAAGGATAATGCAGAGTTGAGCTTGAGTGTTCTCCTGCTTGCCGATGGAACGTTCAATGCCTCAAATCATTTGGGAAACCCTCGCAATTAGGATACCGCTGCATTCCCCCCAACCGTGTATTGGATAATATAGGACCCTAAACCCTAAAATTGGACAGTATGGGAACTCAAACATGTGCCCACGGTTTGGAGAAGTTCCTACGTTTGGAAACTACTGCTTGCTGCGCGCAGGGATCAGTGTTTTGGACGTGCTGACCATGCCAGCCTACGCCCATCCCACAAATATGTCAGGTGGATCTCCACCCAGTGAGAGTGGCTATAAAGGACAATGAGGTTTATAATGGGTTCCTCTTATCTTCCTAGTATACCACTATTACGGGCTGGGGGTTCCTGCTAACAAATATGCCACACCTTAGCCTTTAAGCACTAAAGCCAGTGGAGCGTCATTCCCTGGCCTTAATTGGCAAGCCCCGACCTGTACCTAAGCGCTTGCCCCACGCACTCTAAGCAGATGAGAAAACCAGGAGGACTAGAGTGTAGATGCTAGATAAGCCTAAACGCTAAACCCTAGCCCCTCACCAAGGCAGTTAGAGCTTTGTGCGCATTGCACATCGCCGATCACGTGCTGAAGGCCGGCTTACATTTTTTTAATGATTTTTGTTTTTTTTTGCTTTTTGGTTGGAGGGCCAGTGTCTCTTATGAATTTCCTCCGTCCTGGAGAGGGGAGGGTAGCTGGGGACGGCGGGGTCTTCTGTCTCTGTTGTTCACCTTGCCTGATTCAGTTTGGTTGCGAAAGGCTGCTGCTGCTCAGGGTTTAGGGTTTAGGGTTTTGTGTGGGGTCCGGCCCGTGGCTAGCGAATGTACAGCTGAATGAAGGAAGGCCACGAAGCCCGAAACCCCATATGAGCCGCTGTCAATAGTGTTGATGTTGATGGGTGTCATCTTGCACCCCTAGGGGCCGGGGCCCTTGACTACTGTAATTCCTGGGACTTCAGGGTTCTAGGGTCGTGCAAGATTTCCTCCATCAGCAGTATAAGCCTTACTAAGGGACCCGAAACACTGGACATAAGGGTCCCCCTTGTAGTTTAGTATAGTCCCTAATATAAACAGACTTTCATAAGGAACCCACGTCCATCAAATTATTTAGGAAATATTGCCTGTAGCTCAAGAGAGATGCTGTCAACATTCTAGGGTCAAGGGATGAAGGAAGATAACGGATGGACGCATCTTGCTATAGCCACAACTGATAGTTTCCCTAAGAAAGGGGACCTCCAATATCAACCCCAAAACATGTTTAATCCGTATTGTAAGGACCCCCCCCGCAAAAAAAGAAACCCTAATTTGGGGAAGCCCTAAATACCCTAGAAGCTGAACTCTAAGCATTTATCTTCTGCCATAGGACCTCCGGACTTGAACCTTGGGAACTGCTGACCGTAGTTCAGCGATACGGATATCCTGCATATGACATGTATGCGTATGTGTATATATATATATATGTAGGGCCAGAGGTTTAGTGGTTAGAGCTTTGTGTCTAGAGCTTTGGGTTTAGAGCTTAGGGTTTAGGGCTTACGGTTTAGGGTTAGAGTTGAAGAGACCAAAGTAGGCGACCCCAATATAGAAACCAAATACTATAATCCTTACTGTGGGGACCCCCAAGAAGGTAACCATAATTCTGGAAAACCTCATATTTACGTATGTTCTCTTCCTTACTCTATAAAATTGTATATAAATAAGGGGTCCCTATATTCAGTACATCGAAGCTAACACCCTCATGCTCCAACCCTTGCTATGTTACCCGGAGCATAAACCCGGAACCCCGATCACCTATGATTTTGTACTCCAAACAGTAAATACCTTTAAAGACTCTACACACTTGTACCCTAAACCCCGAATACCCTAAGCCCTAGACTTCAAAGCAGCGCCAGACAAAGCCTTAGCCTGACTTGCAAGTCTTCCCATCCAGGCTGCAGATGCCTCAACCAAACCCTTGGCCTCAAAAAAGTCTGGAGCCAGAAGCAGTGGAGGACCCCACTCAGACATGCCAATCCCTCAACTCTAAAAGCAGAAATGGTAACAGCGACTACCTGTAACCCTAATTACCTACAGTGCTTGAGCTGTACCTACTAATTAAGGGGTACTTAGTGTTTGGCTGTAGATAATTGGGGTTACAGGTTGGGCTTGGTTTAGGGTTTGTAAAGTGGATTCGGGTACCCAAAGAACAAAGTTTTAGGTTCCACATGGTGCGGTCAGAATGGTTTTTCCTATCTACAACCACAATTGTTGAGAACTTAGACCCTGAGGGACTGACTAGACATAGGGGACTAGAAACAGCAATAATTGGGGCGTGCCTGCTAGAGCTTTTGGGGCTTAGGGAGTTATAGGGAGTCGGACCTCGACCAAGGTATATGGGTTCCGCCAGTCAGGATTCCTTTGTTGGGGGTCTCAAAAACTAAGCCGTAGACATATGCCCTGAACCCTGAACCCCAAACTTGAAACCCGAAACCTCAAACCCTGGACCTTAAACCCCAAGCCTTAAACCCTAAACCTTAAACCTCAACACCTAAACCCTACCTGGACCGCAAAAGTAGGTAGAATGATTGCCCAACGTCCACGAAAGGACCATTTTCCCACATACTTTGGGGCGTACGTGAATCTTAAGCCCTAAGCCCTAAGTCCTAAACCTTAAACCTTAAATGCTAAATCCTAAGCCCGAAACCCTTAACCTTAAATCCTTAACCTTAAAACCTAAACCCTAAATGCTAAACTTAAACCCTAAATGCTAAACCCTAAACCCCACACCCCAAAACAGCGGCCTCGAAATCCTCAATATAGGGGCCTAAACAATTGCCAATATAATTATGGTTCCATATTCCTTGAAAAAAAATATATATCTACCTCAAATGGACCTCAAAATGACATTGGTACTTATTCAGGCCCCTAAATCCTAAACCCTATACCCTAAACCACTAATTATTGGTGAATTTAGGCCCCTGTAGTACACCCTAAACCCTAAACCTAAACCCTAAATATTGGTAATTATTTAGGCCCCTGTAGTACACCCTAAACCCTAAACCCTAAATCTTGGTAATTATTCAGGCCCCTAAACCCTATACCCTAAACCCTAAATCTTGGTAATTATTTAGGCCCTTGTAGTATGCCCTGCGTTGGCGCAGACGCCAGGCCCAAGGTGAGCATCGTACGGGCTCTGCTGTGGGTGAGCCACGCGGATTAGGGTTTAGGGTCGAGGGTTTTGGGTTTTGGGTTAAGAGTTCAGGGTTTTATGGTTTAGGGTTAAGAGTTCAGGGTTTAGGCTTCAGGGTTTAGGTTTTTGGGGGTTCATCAAGAAAAAGGGTAGGTGTTACCTGGATATTGGTTGAGGGTTTAGGGTTCTCCAATAGAGGGGATATAAGTGTTACATAGGTATAAGTTCAGGGTCTGGGGTTCACCAATAAAGAGGACATAGGCGTTACATAGGTATAGGTTTAGGTTTCAAGGTTCAGAGAGTCAAATAGGAAAGACAATGGACAATGACCCTAAACCCTAAACCCTAAACCGCATGGAGGATTCAGGCCACACGCCTTGGGGGATTCACGGTTTACGAACTTCAGGATGATCTATATGGCCCACTGTCTAAACTCGTAGTATCCCCCCTAATAACCCCTATAACACGTGTTTTTCTAAACCTCAGGGCTGTTTATGAATTTATGAGTTGAGCATGCTCAGGCCAGGTTGATGTAAGGGAACTTAAATCGAGTTACCAGAACAAGGAAACCTGATTATGAATTATATGCCTACATTATGGTAACTTCATGTACGTCCCGTAACAGCAACCCAGCAGGGGTTTAGAGCTTCATGATAGAGGATTCCTAGGTTCCAGCCGAGTTTGCTTTCATAGCAATTGAGGCGTCAGGTTTCTTAGGGTTTGGTCACAGGGTTGCTTGTTTAAATGGCCTGGTGCTTAGGGACCCTGCAACCGACCCGCTGTCTTGGCAAAGGTGTAATTAGGGGCTCCCAAAATTGGGTGCAATGTCTCGGAAGTGATCAGTTTTCAGGATTATACTAAGATCACTGTCTACGCTGAGGCCCTCTGGTAGAAACTGGCTAAGACTTAGAGTTAACATGGTCAGCCACAGGCGCGGTCCTTGTGATCCTCACGGAATCGCAATCGCAACTTTAAAGTGGAGCACAAGCATTCTCATGCGTGTATCGTCCTTATATAACTGTAAATATCCAGGCTTCGTATAAGCCAGTAGCGAAGGGATCAATGCTTCAAATGCGCGAGGACCATTCAACCTGATTGAATCTGGGTTTTATACGGGTATTATAGGGATAATGGAAAAGAAAATGGAAACTATTAGGATAATGGAAACTACTATAGCATTTTGGGTTCATATAGGGATAATGGAAAAGAAAATGGAAGCTACTATAGTATATAGGGGATTTCCCAAGATGTTGCCTAGAGACCTGTAAGTAGGGACCTTGCGTAGTCTCCTTGTAATCCCTACATATCCCGAGGGTCTCAAGCCCCCCTCCCCGCCCTTTTCGAGAATTCCTTACTTGCTCCAGACCCGGGCCCCGCAGCCGGTGCATACACAGATTCCTATGCAATCCTTAATGCGACCCGAAAGGTGTCTTCAGCATATCTATATACTCCTAGGGTCCCGACGCCTATAAGGGCACCCCAATTTTCAAAAAGATCCGTATGTCCCAAGATTCCAGCCTGCTAGAGCTTCCGTGCATGATGTGGGGCGCCCTTCTCTGGGAAATTAGGCAACTTGGTTTCCTTGCACAGGCATAGAGTCAACTCAGTTTATGCGTTGAGTTGTGCGACTGCTTTCTGGTGTGTGTGTGTGTTTGTGTCTAGGAATCTCTCCGCATGAGTCCGTCAACGTGCTCAAGGGGCAGAGTCAGGAGATTTGCGGGCAAGCTTACTTCAGTCACACTATACCATGGATGAGCCCCCCCCAACATGATTGTAATGAAAACCGCACCCACCTCATCTTCATTGGTAGGCGCGATCCGTGAGACTCTTTGAGCTACAGAAAGAAGAGATTTGTATACTCCAGAGCTTCTATTTGGCAGCAGCGATTTCTAGACAAAGGTTGCAAATGCGTTGAAACACAACAGTTATCAGAACAGCTGTGCGAGCCTGAAGGTGTAGAGCTGCAATCTGAATAATCGTAGCAGATGCTAATAGCAACAAAGCTATAGATATTTAGTTGCTCTTGTCTTGCAACGTTTTAGCTGCGGCGACCTCGCAATGCTTAGTTTCCGGCAGGCGCGTGACGCCAACATACATGTGTCCGAGGAGCACGTCGATGTCTTGGCTGCTCTGAACTCTGAAGAAAAAGCATGGATGCTGCGAGTTGCTGCAGGCTACAACCAACTGCGGGCAGCCAAGACCCTTCTGATGGCCAGAGCCAACATCAATCAGATGACTCAGCATCACAGGGGCGGTACACAGAATGCTCTTCACGGTGCTTGTGTGTGGAATAGCTGTGGTCTGGACATGATTCGGTTGCTGCTCCGAGCAAAGGCAGACACGAACATCAAGGGCACGTTCAAAGGTAGCAACATGACAGCTTGCAAATGGCAACTGCCAAGAAGCATGTTGCCCTGGTCCAGTGCTTCAAGGAGTATCCGCCCACACCGTTGGCCAAGCACGAAGAGTCGAGGGCCTCGGATGTGACTCGGACACAGCTGCCGCCAGCACAGGCTGTAGAGACTGGAGTCATACGATTTAGCAACGGCAAAGCGCGTGACGAAAACAAACACCTGTGCGAGGAGCACGCGCCTGTCCTGATGGCCCTCAGTGCCGAGGAAAAAGCATGGAGGCTACGCGTGGCAGCAGGCTACAACCAACTATGTGCAGCAAGGACATTGTTGGTTGCCCGAGCCTCAGTGGATCAGCTCACCCAGCATGAGGTGCGGGGCACGCACAACGCATTGCATGACGCATGCTTGTGGAATGGCACTGGTGTGGAGATGCTAAAGTTGTTGCTGGAAGCCGTGGCCGACACCAACATCAAGGCAAAGTACCGAGGCAGCTGGGCTGCAAAAGTGCAAGTCTATGAGGGGGCCTGTTGACAAGGCATTTTTGAAGTTTGTACTATACTACATGATATGGCAGACGGAATCTGTTTTACGTCCATCCCCTACGCCTGGAGCCTGGGTTGGCACATGCCCTCCCAGTACTAGG
This sequence comes from Symbiodinium pilosum, assembly GCA_905231905.1. Lineage (NCBI taxonomy): Eukaryota > Dinophyceae > Suessiales > Symbiodiniaceae > Symbiodinium > Symbiodinium pilosum. The sequence continues at coordinate 52,283 of CAJNIZ010002036.1, read as the reverse complement.
ATCTTCTTCTTGCCAAACCCTACACGCATCACAGCCTTTGAAACACCCTGAGGTCAGAAAAGGACGGCGCTACAGATTGCTGAGTCCAAACAACACGTTCTACTGGTCCGCTGCTTCAAAGAGATGTCGCCATCTGGGCAGGGTGGCTGGTGCTCAGCTGCAAGTTCTTCTGCATCCCATCAGCCGCAGTCTGCGCACAGGCCCAGTCATTAAGCCTTCAACCAGGAGTTCCATGTCCAGAGGACCAAAAGCTTAGTATGTTCGCTTCCTGTTGGCGATAGCATCATTCCCAATGCAGTATCAATACATCGGTGCGGTATGTCTTCCTTTTGGCTACAGCGTTTTAGGAGACGAATGTACCGTTATTGGGTCCAACTACCTCGAATGACACTACCAGTCATCATCTGGTCGCAACTGTGGAGTTTCGTCCTGACATTGTCCCATATGCGAATTTTTCAAAACGGGTGGACTTCTGGGGACCCTCGGGCTACGTGGGTATGATTATTTACTTACATACATACCTGGATTATAAGTGCATTTCAAGATCCGCTCTAGGTATTGCGAGTGTTTATGTAGAGAAACTTCCATTTCTTTGGTACATGTGTCCTACATGTCTGTTGGAAGGCCCAGGCTGGCTTAAATCCACTTTTCATTGTTGCACCGAACATAAAGTTGAACAAAGAAAGAGTTAAGCCTGAAACTGGCAATACTTTGGGTGGCTATATTATATAGCCCGCACAGTAGACCCTGAATCCTTACGTTTTAATTCCGTAAGCCACAGGAGATTCTAAGAGTAGACCAGAATCCTTTGTAGGGACTGCCAAGGTAAGGGGATGTAAGGTGGGAGCCTTAGCACAAGCTTTATTCTGGTCCTGGATTTTTTGAACCGTAAAATACATCAAAAGGATCTAAACATGCTATTAGTTATCTTTAGGCATTTGTGCTAGGCTTTTGGGTGCCAGGTACGGGGGCCTGCCCCACATGATGTCCTCAACCCGAAACCGTAAGCTATAAGTTCCCGTGTAGGATGCAGTTTAGGAGAACAACACGCATTTCAACCCATGCGATGCAGACACTTTTTTTCCCACTTGGGTATTTGGACCGTTACCTAGAGACCTATACCGTACCCTTTTTGTTGGGTAATTAATTCTATGCTGGAGATCTTAAATATACAAAAAGAAGGTATCGAGGTCTAGGCACGGGCTATGCTGGTGGCTAAGCTTGTGTGGCCGGCAGGTCTCAGCGTTGGTGGTCTGGGAACCATGATGATGCCGAGGGCCAAAGCCAAGAGAGGATTGGTGGCGTGGTGTAGGGTTGAGGTTCTTGGGATTTAGGTTCGGCGGCTAGGGCTAGAAGTTTCAGATTTGCGGCTTAGCCAATCAACTCTGGAGATTTTTCAATTTGTGGGTATGAATTCGTATGTCTGAAGAAGAATGTTTCCCAGGCTAACAAGCCCGTCGCCCGACGTCTTTCCAAAAACTGGTCGCTCTGACATACCGTAGACATCCGTAGAGCACTATGGTCCTCGTCATTTGACCTCAAAAGGGACACCCTCAACCCTAAACGCGAGACCCTAAGGACCCTAAGCTAGGGCCTGGGGGGTTTAAAGTGCAGAAAGCACGGTTTGGGGGGCCAGGACGCCTGAAGCAGAGGTGCCTGGTGAGGGCATACAGGGTTTAGGGTTTGGAGTACATGATAGGTGAGTGTGTTCAAAATGTCATACGGCAAGACGAGAAGTACAAGTCTTGCCATATCTAGGAGTCAGTTGTGCTTTTGAGGTAAGGGATTCATTCGAAAACCTGTGACTTATTACGGGTTAGTAGGGAATCAGGGAGTATAGTCCCACTTCTGGGTGATTAGTAATAGTACGGAATAGGGGAATATGATCCCAATACAATATCTACATAATACTTTCCCTTATTCCCTACCAGCCCCCAATAAGGTAAAGGGGCCGTTCGATCTTTCCTTCAGAGTTTCCAGGGGTTTGACGCCCCAAAGTTTGGTATCCTTGAATAGGAGGGTCATGTTCATGGGTTCGCCTTTTATTCCCCCTTTGCTACCCCCTGGGTTCCCGCTGAATCGCTTTGACTAGCCGTAATTTGCTGTGCCTGTCCTTAAATGACCGTAAACCCTAAACTCCAAGCCCTAAACCCTGAATCCTAAACCCTGAACCCTAAAGCCTAAACCCTGAACCCTTAACCCTAAACCGTAAAACAATTCTAAGAGACTCTAAACCCTTAGGTCTTGAATCTTGACAAGCGCTCCTGGGACCCGTGAGATTCGAGATGGTGTGGAACCCTAAGGGTCCAAGGACCCAAATCATAGGGCTTTAGGGCGCAAATACCAGTAGTATTGTAGTATTTGGTCCCTAAAACCCTATTATTTGGGTCCTGGGACCCTTAGGGGAACCCTGGAACCAGGCCATGCTTTCTTCGGACACTCTCAAAGTTCTCCAGCCATCAAGAAATTATCCGTTTTGTTCGCCCGAGCAAATAATCCCTACGCCCTTTCAGCCTGAATTTCGCATGCCCCTGGCCCTATATAGTCCCCCTTAAGTAGATAGAATATGGGGTATATGGGGATCCTAGTATAATATGCCCAAAGCCATATTCTATCTACTTAAGGGGGACCATACCCCAAACCCAATTCACAGGAGGCAGGAAGGAGAAGCATCCGCGGGAAACGATGTTTGGCCCCCGCAGCAGGGGTCTACTCAGCAATGGCGGCGTGTCCAAATTTGCTTGGTCCAGGTTGTGGGGTCATTCAGAGAGACAGGAGTTCGAAGGGTAGGTCGCTATTGCTGCCCAAATTTCCCCATTACACTTAGTGCCAGGCCACTTCGGGGCATGGAACGTTGGTGCCCCTTGGATTATGTCTGCGTTACATGTGTGAGGTAGGGTCCCCATCCCTTCCCCTGCCCTACTCTCTCCGGAATCGGCATCGAACTCATATATGGACGCACATACAAGAGAACAGCAATCTACAACAGCCCCGTTTCAAGTTCCATATGTGATTGGAGGAGGGTAACGCTAAACACACCCCCACAACACGCCAGATTTCCCCGTCTTGCAAAGCCACTGCGGAGAATCATTCTTACTACAGGGACTTCTTTGGGACCCCAAATAGGGAACCCCAAGAATCTAGCAGGAATATAATGGAATATAAGGACCCTGGTAGGTATATTCCTATTATATTCCTACTATATTCTTGGGGTTCCCGGTTTGGGGTTCCCGGTTTGGGGTTCCCAGTAAAGTCCCTTTACTTGCGGGAACGGACGCAGGCTCATCGAGCTCTTAGAGGGCAAGCAGGGCGTTTGAGAGACGTATGTTGATGAGTTTTCCAACCCAAACCCCAAATCCTACTCGAACCCTGAGACCTAAACATTTCGAGTATTTTCGAGTCATGTGGAGAAAGCGCCAAAATTCAGGAGCAGCGACATGGTCACTTTAGACTGACCATTGCCAACATCTTAATTTTGCTCTTCCCAACATGGTCTAGCCTGTACGGTGGAAGGGTAGGGTTTTCTTGAGGTCGGTAAGCCCTCATTTCTTACTGGATTGTTGTTAGGGAACTTGAATTAAGTTGATGTAACAAGGAAACCTTGTTGTTTACTATATACCCATATTCTTGTAGTTTGACTTTGGTGCCTTAACAGCATCCCAGCCCTAAGCCCTCTAAACCCTAGACCCTCAAATCTGAATCCTAGACCCTAAAACCTAAACCATAAAACCCTAAACCTTAAACAGCGCAATATATCCCCTCGTCTGACATTAACTTCCCCCACGCTGCCGAACATGGCCAGTTTGCTATACAATTGTAGTGGTTTAGGGTTTAAGGTTCGGGTTTGTGGGGAGCTCAAAAATGGAACCCAACATAGTACAGTTCTCCTTATAGGGACACCATAAAAGTACCCAGAATGTTGGGAAACCCCATATGTAGTGGTGTTGTTGATTGTTTGGGGCAGAGACTTTACCATGAAGGAGAGGTGATTACCCTAAACCTCTACAACCTAAAGCGAGACTCCAAACCCTCGAGCTTAAACCCCTAAACCCTGAAGCTCAAACCGCAAAATCCTAAAAGACTTTGAGATCTTACACCGATAGAAAGGCGTTCTTCCTCCTGGACTGGATCTGCTACGTCTAGCTGCAACAACGCCTGGTACGATTGGCGCTGGTGGGAGGCTGATGGAGAGGCTGATCAAGGACCATGGTAAGATTCTGGTGTTCAGCTGTTTCGGGCTGTAGGGTTTTGATGTTTAGTTTAGCGTTTAGGGCTTGGGTTGTAGGCCTAATGTTTAGGGCTTGGGGTCGTTGGGTTTTATTGTTTAGGGTTGAGTGTTGTCGGGCTTTCAAGTCGTGTGTTTCGGGGTATCAAGTTTCAGGGTGCACCCTAAACCCCAAACGCTGAGACGCTCGACGGCTCTACCCTTCAGATTGATATGGTAGTAAAAAAAAACATGTAGACCCCAAAATACTACAATCCTGATTATACGGGGATCCCCAAAAAGGTACCCCTAATTTTGGGAAACCACCATCTCCCCTTTTTGTGAGAATCCCCCCCCTCCGTTTTACGGGTATAGGGTTTAGGGTCTAGGGTCTAGGATTCAGGTCCAGATCCCGATCTTACTAGCCTAAACAGTAAACCCTATTTTCAGTGGCTGTATTGTAGGCCTATGTATGGCGGCAGGCTTCCTCCGCAAGAGTTGCGCCTGAATTTATTCCATGTAGAAGGCTTGGGCGGGGGCTACAAGTCCACAAAATTAGCTTATAGGTTTAAGGCCTTTTGGTTTGCGGTTATAGTAATGTAATGCTGCGCAATTATACCACAACTTAACCCATGGCCTGTTATGTAATCCTCGTGTACTGCGGAGTTGTTGATGGGTTGAGGGCTTAGGGTTGAGGCCTCCGCCGACCATTCCGAAAGAGACCACACCAAAACCAAAAATCATGTATGCTCAGCTTACCCTAGGGCCCTAGCGCTCCTAGTTACCTAAATAATGGGTTCTGGGCTCTATATACCCTATAGTTGCATAGCCCAGTAGCCCACTATTAGGTAACTGGAACCCCTTGGATTACTTAAATGATCCTGCATCTGGAAAGGTCTAAAACATGAGGGAGCCGAACCTGAACCCCGAAAGTATGTAGAATAATCTGTAGTTTAGCTTAGCTATGTTTGTGATTTGGGGCCACTAGTTTACCTACTTACTTGTGGGGTCCAGGTAATTGTCAGAATTTCTAGATCAAGCCGACACGATGCGCAGCAACACGATTATCACAATCAAGTATCACTCCTTCTAGGGTGTTTCCCAGAGACTACAATGTTGTTATTCGGACTTCCAGCTGAGGACCCTTTAATTGCATGAGAGGCATATGAGCTGTAGTCTAAACTCCTTAAAGGGGGTTATATAGGAGGTTACATAGGGGATTATATAGGGGACTACTAAACCCTAAACCCTAAACCCTAAACCGCGTGGTGAGGAGTTTAGACTATGGCCCATATGGGTTGAAGTATGAAAGTAAGCATTGACGTGTTGGATCTAAGAGCTATGCCAAAGCCCCAACTTTACAGCGTCCGGGATAGGGGAATTTGGGTTCAGGGTTTACGGGAATCATTGGGGTTTAGGGTTTAGGGTTTAGGGCCTCATGTCCTGTGAGGACATTCGACTGCAGGGTCTTCAGCTAGCGCGAACCGGACGGGAATTCGTTCGCGGTCGCCACCTTCATACAGAAGCCACTGGGACGACAGTTTCGGGTATAGTCCCGCTTGAGTAGATAGAATATGGCCTTGGTATATTATAATAAGATCCCCATGCAAGGGGACTATATCAGTTCGGATTGAAATCAGGCTGTAAGTATGACCGGCAACCCATATTTCTCCTTGAAGCTTTCGGTTTTTTATCATAGGCGTCATGAGGCATATGGGTGAGTGTATAGATGCATATACTTTGTCCAGTCAGTGGGGACCACAGTTAGAGTAGCGCCCTACCATACTTGCTGCAACGTTACATGTAATTATATATAGTCCCCCTTAACTAGAAAGAATATGGCTTTGGGGTATGTTATAATAAGATCCCCATACACCCCATGTTCTATCTACTTAAGGGGGGCTATAGGCCTAGTAAGTTGACACACCTGGTAATGCTTCCACGCGGGCATCATCATAGGGCCGGGTAGTTTGGCCTGGATGCCCAGGTGTCAGACAACATGCCGTGCGTAATGTGGTGAATCACACGGTTGCATAATGACCAGACTAGGCTTAATATAGTTTTTATAGGGTTAATCTAGGGGTATAATATAGGGGTATAATATAGGGATAATGGAAAAGACAATGGAATCTGTAACTATATAAGTTTGAGCTGAAGGTTTGGAGGCACCACGCTCCGGTATTCATCATCTACTCAGGTTACGAGACGAGCTGGAGGGGGGGCGATGGAGGACATGGTACTGGGATGGACGTCATCGAGACGGTTCCTATCCACAAGGCGGCAGTTTTCAAAACCTAGGGGACCTAAAGCTACATCCTCGGGTCATTTGAGGATAATAGGTATCTTTGAGGAGGACCTGTAATGGTCGATAATTGGGATGTAGGAGGACCTACATGTAATCCTTATTATCCCTTATAGCCACTATTGCAGGGTGGGGGGTCCACCTTAAGTAGGGGTACCTATGACATTCCAAAACTTGAGCTCTGTACGCCCAGGACATCCCAGATTCCGGGGTCAAACCCTGTACCCTAAACCCTAAGCGGCCCTCTGAAGTTCTCCACAACTTTCAGAAATTTCTGAAAGCTGGGGTCTTCCGAATACGCCTTTGTCCCCCAGAATACTTCTGTAAGGCTGAGAAACCTGAATTCCCGGCAAAATCCTAAACCCCAAACTTCTAAACACACGGTAACCCCTAAGCCCAAAACCGATATAACATGCATATGAGCAGTTTCCATGTTCTTCGCCGTTCTGCTATAACCTGCCTTTGCAAGCAACTGGCAGGTTGGGTATCTTCAGAGACCCAACTGGAGTTAGCAGGGGTAGGTGTGAACGTGTTTTCAAGTTTCTGGTCCCCTTAATCCCTATTTAGCCCTTAAATAGCGACAAAAAACGATGGTAATAGGGCCTTCAAGCATACACTAGCTAAGGGTTTGGGGCCTTCAGGTATTTGGAGTTCAGTCTAGGGCTGAGGGGTTGGGACCATTTAACTATTGCTGCTTGCGCTGTTGATTCAGCTAGTCAGATCTAGAAGTCTGAAGAATTCAGAAGACTGTCACCTCCATATCTTGTGTGTTTATAAGTTATAGTAACAGCCGGAACAAAACAACACGGCGCGAGATCCGTCTACGAACTGCAACCATGGATCTTTCAAAAAAAGCACTCAGTGAAACGAGGTTGGATGAGTTTCGCATGCACAGACCCGCTGGTTGAATCACAGGTCCAAGCCACACTTGCCACATGTAGGGTTAGTACCCCCAACAATGGAGAATGAAATGGAAAGAGAATGGACAATGAAACGGAAACCCAAAGGGGGTATAGGGATATTACCACCCAAAAATGGAGAATCAACAGGAAAAGAGAATGCAAGATGAAATGGAAGCTAGGGGTCACATGGAAGATGAAATGGAAACTGGGGGTAACATGGAAAATGAAATAGAAACTAAGGGTAACATGTACAGTCTAGGGTCCCTAGGGCCGTGCCAGGGTCTAGTCTGTGCGCTACTTCGTGAGGCTGTCGGCATCTAAGGACCAAATGCAGCAACCGCTTCAAAGATGGCCGACCTCTGGAAGTAACGCTGCCTGTTCCGCTGTTGGTACAGCTTGAGCTTTACTATCATTAACGCTGCTGCAGTTGGGAATAGCACCTTTAAAACCCTAAACCCTAAAACCTCAGAAACCTAGAGCCCTAAACCCTAAAACCCTAGACCCTAAAGCCCCCAACTCTAAAACCCTCAACCCTAAAACCCTAAACTTTAAAACCCCTTAAAACCGTAAGCCCTAAAACCCTGAACTCTCTTAATCTGGGTTGCTGTTAAGGAAGTTAATTTAAGTTAATATATTGGGGAAACCACATTATTTACGATATATACCCATTATGGTAACTTAATTTAAGTTCCTTGACAGCAACCCAGTCTCTTAATCCGGGATGACCCAGGAACCCTGAAAACCGTAAGCCCCAAAACCCTGAATCCTAAACCCCTAAACCCTTAAACCCTAAACCCTAAAGCCCCAAACCCATGATATCCCTTAAGGTCTCCTGCGGCGAACCGCCCAGCCCCTGCTTCCGCGAGTGACTGCACAGCTGGGA
>CAJNIZ010002036.1:26279-43892 GCA_905231905.1 Symbiodinium pilosum | reverse complement strand
CCCTTAAACCCTTACACCCTAAACCCTAACCCCTAAACCCTAAACCCTAACTCTTAATCCGGCATGACCCAGGATCCAGGAGTTGCTCCAGGGCGTGCTCGACCCCTTGAGGCATGAGAACTTCATCTTGAAAGGCTACGTCGGAGTTTAAAGGGTTCAGGGGGTTAAGGTTTAGGAATTCGAGTTTAGGGATTTGGGGTTTAGGGCTTAGGATTTAGGACCTAAACCCTAAACCCTAAAGGTTTAGGGTTTAGGGATTAGGGTTCAGGTTTGAGGGATTAGGGTTTAGGGGTTTAGGGAGCCCCAAGTTCATGGTAAGGTGGACACCTGGAGGGCTTTCCCCTTCCAAGCTATTTTAGGGTTTAGGGTTTAGTATAATCCCCAAAACCCTCTTCCAAGCTGTTATATTATCCCATATTCTCCCTAAAAACGTCAGCAACTGGTCGGATCCTTTTCAAGAAAGGAGAGCCCCTTTCTAGGTTCCATGTTTATTTCCGGGGAGTGTCGCATGTTATGTTCAGACGGTGGATGTTACGGGACTGGTTTTTGTCCCGTCGCATCGGATCTCCTCAAAAGGGGAGCTGCCCATAAAAGCACTTGTGCCTAGTACGATCCCTTTCATAGGGGCCTCCAAGAGTCCCTGCTGTGGCTGGGACCACGCCTCGGAATCCTGCATTTGGACTACGTAGTTGGTGGGATGGCATAAGAGTCACATTTATGTTGACAGTCATCCGTGGTGATCGTATTAAAATGCCATGATTCTACGAAATTTTTGGGTTCACATACTACTGTGACTCGACTGCAGCGCCCTTTCAAGTGCGACACCTAAACCAAACCCCTAACCAGGCTTGAAGTTCAATGTCAAGCATGAGGGCTACTGGCAAGACTTGTACTGGACAGAGGACCACCGACGTCTCTACTGCATGAGGTTCGCTGGTTGCAAAAGTGAAGGGTTATTCAACATCCCTGCATCTTCCAAATCCTAAACCCTAAGCCCTGCACACTACACCCCAAGGTCCCAGGTTTATACGGTAGTTTCCCTAAAGGGGGGGACCCCAGTATAGACCCCATAATACTATAATCCATATTATTGGGAGCTCTACAAAGGTAGCCCTAACTTTGGGAAACCCCCATATCCCAAAATGCCAGGTGCGATGGTACCCAGGTGCTCTGTAGAAGGGCCAGTATAATCAACAGCTTCATGTTCATCTACCTAGAGGGTCCAAGGACCCAAATAATGGGGTTTTAGGGCCCAAAGTCTATACTATTAATAGTATTTGGGCCCTAAAACCCTATTATTTGGGTCCTTGGACCCTTAGGGCTAGTGTTGGTTTTACCCGGAGCTTATGCAAGCGACTGTGGGTGTCCTCTTGGCATTATCAAATGGCAGGAAATTGTTGTATGCTGAACGGGGATACCGTAGGGCTGATCTAGCTGTTGTGCCGTTTGTGAATATGGAAGTTCTTGTTGGGAAGTGCGGAGCTCCGCTAGGGTTCTCTTGAATTTGCTGGAGGCATCAATTTCTGAAGTGGGCGTTTAGGAAACACTTGTGACGAGCTACCATTCAAATCTACTCATCATCTGTCAGCTTTGTTGTTTGAGCATAGCCCTAAGTGTGCAAGTTTTCAATCACTACATCCCTACCCAGAAGCTGTAGTATGATCACAATTCCCCCAAATCCCAAGTACCTAAGTATTGGGTACCTGGAACCTTTGGGGTAGTAAGGTCACAGCAATAGCGCAAGCTACTAATCCTTCGGCTTCCTGCAGGCCCCCGGCTCTCCCAGCAACCTTACAGGAAGAGTGATTATAAAGGGTTATACTGATTGTATTAGAGCACTTTATAGCACTTTTATATTCCTATTCTACCGCTACTACAGGGTGGGGGGTCCACCTAAGAGACACCCCAAAACTTCGGGCAGGTCACTACACCCCATTGTTTTTTTTTCAGGTCTGGAAGGGGCCCCGACCCTCCTAAGCCCCTCCTAGACCCTCCAATGTAGTTCCTTTTTGGGTTTGGTATGGTTTTTTGGTTACGAGTTTTATTAGGACTACCAAAAAGGTACTACATTGGAGGGTCAAGGGTTACCCTGGCAACACCCGTCGAGTTTTACAGCCAACCAATGATAGAATTGCTTCTGGCTTTGGAGCAGAACACCTAAGTCAAAAGGCTTCCCGCCAGCCCCAACGCCAATATCCAGAAAGAACAAGAGCACGATCAGTTCAAAAGAGGCCTAAACCCATAGAGGTTGGGAGTGGGCTCCTGAAGGTCGGGTTGCGGGCCTGGGTGCTTTCAGCACCAGCACAACCCCTCATTCAGACACCCTGAACCCTAAACCTCGAGCCCACAAGTTGACTGCAGACGCCTGAAGGCAAGCGGGCTGCACGCACGTCCGGCTGCGAATTAGCCAGTCGGACATCGCCTTCCAGCGCATCGTGCGCAAACTCGTTGATCGCCTTGGACGCTTACCTTACACTTATACTCTTGAGTGGTTACTGCTTTTGCTACAAGGAATTTAGACTATAGTTCATATGCTAAGATGGATTGACATGCAAGGTCACCATACTACTATCGAAGTGGTGGAGGCTCCACAAACAAGGACGGCGTCACGTTTTAGGTTGTAGGGATTGAAGTGTAGGTTTCGGGGTGTATTGGGTAAAGGTTGAGGGTTTAGGCGGTTTTTTGGTTTAGGGATGGACTGATTTAGATCATTGACGAAAGTGCTGTAGAGCCTTGATTTTGGGCATTCAAAGTCAGGTCCCTCATACACGTAATAAAAGCTCCATGCAAAGGAATCCCAAAGCGGGACACCGGATGTTGGAAGCCCCTGTTTGTTGCGGACCCATAGGCACCGAGTCTTTGACTAGATACAAAGCTGGGCTACAAACATGGATGGTCTTCATCGGCTTTCACTGTAGCCTTGAATACTTGTCATCCGATATTCCCTCAAGATCCCTGGTTCATCCCTAAACCCTAAACTGGGAAGCTAACTGAAATGCCGAAGTGTAGGACACACAGAGGATGTGGTCAGAATAGCCTGAGCGGCTGTATCATCGAGCTTGACTGACTTTTTGCCCGGTCCCTGCGCTGAATTTGCCCCAGCTCAGGGTTTCACTGAGGTGTTGCCGGTATTGCGCAAGTCTCTGTACCCTTCAGCCCCATAACAATCCAAGGCCTAGTCATTAATTAATTTCTAAACCCCAATCCCTGAGATCGGATCCCCAAGACCCTGGAGCCTGAATCTGTAAACCCTAATCCCCAAGATCCTTATAAAGCCTAATCCCCCAAGTGATTTAGGGTTTAGGCCTAACAACGCTTTAACATCTTTAAGTAGTAGCCCCTATGCCCCGGGCCCTAAAGTCCTCACCCCTGAGCTCAAATTTCTGAACCCGATCTCCCAAATGAATCCCAACTCTCAAAACCCCCAAGCCCGGGTTTAGGGCTTAGGGCTCTACAGTCCCTCTTAGGGATATAGAATATGTGTCCAAAGCCATACTTTGATCCCCATGTGCCCCACATCTTATCTGCTGAAAGAGTACTTGAAAACCTACACTAATTACTAGGCAGCCCAGTATGCAACCTTGAGCTGGGCCTGAATGTGCAAACGCTGCCGATGTGCTCAGCAGCTGATGCGCTTGTTTAAAAAATGTGTTTGAGCAGGTTTGGCGTTTACGGGTTTGGGGTTTAGGGGCTTGGGGTTTAGGGTTGAGGGTTCGGGGCTTGGGGTGTAGGGTTTAGTTTAGGGTGCAGATTTGGTCATGGCCGCCGAAATTAAGAACAAGTCCCAGATTCCGGGTGTTAGATGGTGTACAGTATCTCAAATAAAATGCAATATGGGTTATTCAGGTCCCTACTTCTATTGGTGGTTAGCAGAGAAATGAACCCGAATAGCATATTCCCCGGTTCCCTACCCAGACCCCCTAAAGGATCCAAAAAATGGAACCCCCCTAATAATCCCCTAGTTATAGTCCGCCTTAAGTAGATAGAATATGGGGTGTATGGGGATCTTGTTATGATATACCCAAAGCCATATTCTATCTACTTAAGGGGGACTATACCCCAATGTAGTAATGGGTTCATCTTGGGGTGGCTCCATTTGTTGGATCCTTTAGGGGGTCTGGATGCTACCCCCCAGTAAATAATCCTTACAGAATCCCCGAGAAGCGCCCTAAACCCTAAACCTCCTAGTAACCCCCTAGTAACCCCAGTAAGTATGGTAGCCAACTAGCCTGGAGCATAGGAGACCAAGGTTGAAAAACCGTGCAGCAGACGCAGGGCTACCTAAACCCCCCAAAATAGGGCGGTTTCGGGTTTAGGGGATTAAGGTTTAGGGTTCAGGGTGTGGGGTAATACATAAAATCATAAAACCCCAAAAGTAGGTGGAATAATGGTCCAAAACTCTTGAAAATGGTCCAAAAGGCTGTTACTATTGCATATTTTGGGGCTCCAGGTGTTTGTTTTTGGGGAAAGGAATGTAGCTCCTGCAAGATGGTTTTCGCGCTCTAAATTTCTGGATATTCATTAGAAGGACCCGTAGACAGGACCTCCCCGGTAGGTATAGACCACAGTGACTTGAGTGTTGTCGAACTTTTGGGTTCGCGTGACCCTTGTGCCCCTTAATTGGTCATTAGTGCGCAGTTGCTTCAGTTCTTCCTGGGTGCAAGAACTGTGCAGGCAAGGCATCTGATCACCCTATTACTCCTTTACTTACCGTCGGTTAGCTGGGAATGAAGGAATTGAAAAGAACATGGAAACTACTATCATGGGTTATTTAGGGGCTACTATACGGATCCATTCCTTCATTCCTAGCTAACCAAAGGTAAGTTAAAGGTTCTTTCTTGTATTCCATACCTCATCTTACACATCGTAGAGAAGACCTCATCTGAAGGGCGGGCTCAAGTCAATTGTCGAGCTTCCCACAGTTGAGAATTAAGTTTGCGTGGATTGTAAGAAGACCCATAATGCTTAGGCATGAGCTTTGTAGCTCCATGCTTCGACAGCGTTCGAAAGGGAGCTTTCAAGACTCAGGATTCTGAATATGCTTCGAGGAAGAAACACATGCTTTTCCAGGTGTGATCACTGACCAACCCACACGTGATATTGATGAGAGTATTGATGACATGGCCATGACTATAGGGATAGCTTTTTCATTTGTGAGGTCTATAGCGGCACCCGTATGGTTGAGAAGCTCCCAGCTATTCAGCCCTAAGCCCTAAATCCTACACCGCGTGGCTGCCTTGTAATCAGACGACCAATGCGAAGAGGCCCTGTCAGAAGATGATTCGTACCTAAATCCCTAAATCCCTAAACCCCTAAATCCCTAAATCCCTAAAGCCCTAAAGCCCTAAACCCCTAAACCCCTAAATCCCTAAATCCCTAAGGCCCTAAACCCCTAAATCCCTAAATCCCTAAACCCCTAAATCACATCAAACCAACCCCCAACACCAGCTCGGCTACGGTTGCCAAGGTTGCTTCAAGATTTGAGTATGGTTCCCTTTCAAGGGGGTATATATAGGGGTACCTAGGGGTACCTAGGGGTATATAGGGGTATATAGTGGTATATAGGGGTATATAGGGGTATATAGGGGTGCAGGGATTTAGGGTTTAGGGCTTAGAACCTGGGATGAGGAGGGTTTTCTTACTGTAGGGTGCAGGGCTTCGGGTTTAGGATTTGCGGTTTAGGGTTTAGGGGCAGTTGGTATAGGGAATAAGAGAACACATTATATAGGCATCATTTTATTTCATGATTCTCTACTGAGCACTCTCGATGAAGGTGATTTAGCTTCCTTTGGCCCCTTTCAAGCCTTAGCCCCGTAGCAGACCCTCCGAAGGACACCTCCTTCCCGACCATAGACTAGCCAGGGAAGGCCCAACAACACCCCCAAGCCTAAATACGAATCCTTAAATCCTGAACCCCAACTCCAACATACAAGACCTGCCCTAGGTAAGCCAACGCATCACACCTGACACAACCGAATAATCTTGCCCGAGCTTGCTTGACCTCACTCCTAGTGGTTGTCTAAATCTCCGGTCCTCAAGCAGCCTTATGTCAAGTTTGGGAAAAGCTGTGATTTAGCCAGCATGCAAGCAGTTGACCCCCAACAAAACAGGTGATGCCGACCAGGGCTTCACGAAAGCCAAGGCGTGTGACGTTGGGAGATGGTATGGGACGGTTTGCCACAACCCGTAATAAGGATGGGATTAAAAGTTCGGTGTAGTGGTGGGTGGGTGGGGTGTGGGCGTTAGCAAATCTTTCCAGGCTTCTTCAGTGACATGGAGCATTTAAAGTTTGTGGGTCCCTTGCAAGTCGTTTGACAACTTGATGTTGGGCTTGTGAAGTCTCAGAGGATGATGCATACATACATAGATGTATATGAGCTATAGTCTAAACCCCTTAAAGGGGGTTATATGGGGGATTATATAGGGGACTACTATAGGGGTTATTAAGGGGGATACTAGGAGTTTAGACAATGGCTCATATGTATCTCTAGGTAGGTTCATAGTTGGGGCCCTGGAACAGATGTTGTGTACTTGTATGTGTCATGGCTTATATGCCACCGTTCCCATCTAGAGCTTTATGAGTTGTCATAAGTGTCGCTGTCGTACTAGTGACTTATGAAGTTCTTGGTTGTAATTAGTTGTGCGACGAGCTTCAAGTCAAAAGGTTTATCAAATGTCCGGAGAAGTTGCGCCTCCTAAAGCGCAGCGCGCGCATGTGCCTTGACAATAAAATCCCGGAAGCCCTAAACCGTGGCTGATATGCTAGAGGTCTGCAGACCTGGACCCCTTGGCGTGGTTCAGGTCTGGGGCACTGGTGTTCCTTATTTGACTCTGCTATCCACACTTAGGCACTTCTAAAATGGGCTACATGAGAAGGTCTAAGTACAGCCAATTCCATACGGCCCCCTAAGCCCTTCGGTCTCAGGCCTTCAACAGTTGAAACGCCAAAATGTACCATGCAGAGCAGGCGGTTGCGGCTCGGGGGTCAAAGCTGTCATGACGAATGGGCTAAAGGTCCTTAAAACCCCGGGTTCAGGGTTTAGGGGTTTAGGGTTTAATATGAGTGGTGTAGATGCCTGAACCCTCTATAGGCCTCTACCTTGTATTCTCAAGGGTTGAGGGTTTAATATGAGTGGTGTAGATGCCTGAACTGATTCTATCCCTTTAGGCCCCTATCTTATTGTCTTAACATTTCCTTGCTGTTAAGGAACTTAATGTAAGTTAATTACTATAACTGAGGAACCATATCAACTACTATATATACTGTATATTCCCATCACGGTAACTTAGTTTAAGTTCCTTAGCAGCAACCTAGTCACAGGTGCTGTTTCTTTGCCCGTTTCGCTCTGCCTGCTACGACTTTGCACGGCGCTCAGGACTACCTAGTGGGAGAGTGCCTGCGCAGAGTTTAGGATTTAGGGTTCAGGTCAAAAAGGTTTCAGAAGAAGCCAGCTATTAGAGACCCCAGGAAATGAACAAAAGGAAGCACTCTGCATTTCAGCTGTAGCAACAGAGTGTCCAGGGGAAGCCCTTGTCCCATGTTTCGGAAGCTTTTCTCTAACCCCACTGCTTGGATGTAAATGGCCAGTAAGAAGCGGGGTCCAGGACAGGATGATGGATGATGGTACTTCTAGTCTGTAGACCAGGACATTCCCAGCCCTATCTATACAAAAGCCCCTGCTGCAATTCCTAGGACCAAAGTCCCACCCAACTGCCCTCTAGGCACCTATCCAGAACCCCTTATGTAGGTCCCTCCTCTCAAAATTGTGGAGGTTTGCTGAGAGGGCATCTGGAAGGCAACCCATGCCTTCATTAGGACACCCCACCCAGTAATAGTGACTATGATGGATGATAGGGATTATATTAGGGCCCTCTTATATTCCTACTATACCGCTATTACAGGGTGGGGGATCCTCCAAACGCATTCAAGAGAAAGGCCGCAGACTCTTTTTACAAATGCCGGAATCAATTTTGCCCCATCAGAACATACAAGCAAAATAGAGGAAAGCAAATGCAGCCTGGAAGCGGGCACAACATGCTGCGAATGCACATGTTGATGTCCTTCCATGCCTCACTGTTGTTTAAGTGGTTCTTTGTCCACATCTTTTTACCATCCCTGTATGTGCGAGTTGCTCAAATCTTTGCTGGCTAAAGGCACCCATGATAGGAGTGATCTATCTGTATTTAGCCAGTATATGTCAGCTATACCTTCCGTTGCTAGGTTCCTGATCAGGAACTTAAATAAATCGATCACCGCTGTAAGAAACTTACTGTGCACTGTCTATCCATAGCATCTCAACTTACTGTAAATTCCCTGACAGTACCCCTTAAAGGGGATCGCCATGTCTTACCGCACTTCCTGAAGTAAGGTGCACCAACTGTGAGATTCCCAGCGCCGGTATACCATAGAAGTTTCCACGATTTGAACCCTAAACTGCCATGCATGATGCCTAAACCATCAAAATCCCCATTTCCCCCAGAGGTTAAGATGCTTCTAAGCCTCATGCCTGGCAAGAAGCAGGCTTCGGACAAGGGTATGGCTTTCAGGTTTAGGGTTCTTGGTTTGCGGCCTTGGGGGTTGGCATTCATGCTGCAGGGCTTGTGGAATCTTGGGATAGATATTGGGGACCCATTTTCTTGGAAGCTCCAGTATACCCTGAACACCCAAACCCTATCCCGCGGTGTTCTGTTGGTAGGATCCGTGTGCCCGAGGTTCCTACATGCGTCTATATGATATTGCGGACGGTTGAGGGTTTAGGGTTCGGGATTACGTAAGACCTCTTGAACAAGTCCATGCGAAGGGGCTTTCCCTACATAGATGCGAACCCGGACATTAAAAAAGTACCCAGTCTGGTCCTGAAAAGCAGCCCCTGAAACCTGTATAGGGCACAACATATATGCACTATTTCCACACGTTAGGCCCAAAGTAGGTATCATGGACAGACTCTAGGGCACAAAGTGTAAGAGTTCCAGACTTTCGGGTGAAAAAGGAGGTCCTGTTTCCACGCTTAGGGCCACTTCAGTGCGCAAAGGAATTGTTGTTTCCAGTCTTTAGTGACTTTAGGGCCCAAGGAGGTTTCTCCTTGGGATTTAGCTTGGACCCTAGACCCTCAACCCTGTGGGATTCCCTTATACTCCTAGTATAGGTACCTAAAGGTTAAGCCTTAGTAGGGGTCCTAAGAGCCACGTAGCTTTAATTGACCTAGAACCAAAGGCCGATAAAACCTCAGCCCTTGACCTGACCTGGGTGGCCCCAGGTCACAAATGGGTTAAGGGTTTAGGGCTTAGGGTTTAGGAGTTTGGGGTTAGGTTTGAGAAGTCATACAAACTGAAATTAGGGAGCTTGTAAGACTACTTGCGTATGGTTCTGCAACTAGGGGCCCTTTGGCTGTACAGGTAGCAAATCTCCAGCGATTCGACGAGGATTTTGGCCCGGGTGACGACGAGAACGCCATGGCGGGCTTAGGGTGTCACATGCTGGGGGTTTAGCTAAGGTTCAGGGGGTTGGTTTCAGGGTTTGCATCTCTAAGGTTTAGGGTGTGGGGTTTAGGGTAAGGTTTGGGTTTAGGGTTCAGGGTGTAGCGTTTAGTGCATTCACAAGCTATATTGTCCCACATTGGCTATACACAGTGGGTTCCGAAACTTATGGTTTCTCACAAGGAGGACTAAAGTAGACTGATGGAGTCTATGTTGACGTTATCTTGTTCATGGAAACTAACATGTTTGGGGAGTAAGAGGTGCAATTTGGCAAATGAGGCTTTGGGATTCATGCTTGGGCATCTAGGATTTGGTTCTTCTCAGTCCTGGTCCTCTTCAAGTCAATAGTCATAGGATACAAAGGGACACAGGGCACCTTCTGCGGGTTCCACAGGGTTTTAGGGTCTGGTCATGTGGCAGCACGTATTGCCACGCATGGTGGGTGGCTCTTCTGTGGTTTAGGGTTTAGGGTTCAGGGTTTAGGGTTTAGGGCATCAGACATACAGATGCGCAAGCCAATGCGAGTAGTCTGCACGGATACGATCAGTTTCCTCAAGCGATGTATTTGAAGGCCCGTTTCTCTTTAAGCACTTACATTTGCACAGCTTATTGCAGTGTATCAAAGAGCTTTTTTTTGATGCAGAACTTGTTCGTCTAGAGAATCCGTGAAATGAGGAATATAGTTTACCCAAGACTAAACCTTAAGCCCAGAAGCCAAAACCTTAAACCCTCAGATTTCTACCCTTGATGAAGAGGTCTTGGAAGGTCCAGGCGATAAGCTTGAAGGCAGCCTGCGGCATGAGCCTCCGCTAGACTAAAGCTCCATGACTTCAGATAGGGTTTAGGGGTTTAGGGCCTAGGTGTTTAGGGCATAGAGGTTCAGGTTGTAGGGTTCAGGGAATTAGGGTTTAGGGGTTGAGGTCTATACGGGTACTGTAGAAGCCTAGCAAATTACCGACAACATTCCTTCGTAAGCTTTACATAACTCTAGTAGTATATACGCCCAAGCTGAATTCCCGTGAAGTAACTCCCCACACTATCTGATATATACATGCTTGGCGCCACAAGAGCCTCCATATGGGTACTTTAATTCTTGGGCATGCCATTGTTTTATGGTTATCAATGGTCAGAACGGGCGTTCATTGTAGCTAGGGGTTATGTTGCAGTAGATTTAAATTTGAACTATATAAGTAGCGGAAAAAAGGGACCCCCAGCATGATTACACCTACAGGGCAAAGACCTCAACCTACCGTGTTTGCTTAGGTTTAGGGTTTGAGGGTTCGGATTCAAACCCTAAACCCTAAACCCTAAACCTTAAACCCCAAACCCTAAACCCCAAACCCTAAACCGTGTGGTTTGAAGGTTTTGGGCTAAGGCTTGCAACCCACCACCCCACTCCCGAAGCTCGAACCTCGACTGGGCCACAAAAGTAGCCGTGCAAGGGCAACTGTTCTACCTACATCCCAAAAGTATGTAGAATCATAGCCTTTTTGGGCCATATTTAGGTGTTTTAGGCGATTATTTTCCCTACTTTTGGGGTTTAGGTACTTACTTGTTGGGTCTAGGTACAGCCCAAGTCCTCAAGTCTTACGCCTCGAGCACTACACAGCCTTCATCCCGAACTCCACATTACATCTAGGCTTTAGCTGGGCCCCCAAGGCATATAGAATAACAGAACAGCTTTTTGGACCATTTTTAGGATTGTGGGGCCATTATTTTATCTACTCTTGGGTGTTTAGGTATTACCCTAAACCCTAAAACCTTACACCCCTAAACCCTTAACCCTTAACGGCTTAGGGTTTACGGCAAGCCGCGACTGTGTGAGCTTGGTAGGCGGACAAGCCCGCTGACTACCAGCATCTCTTTGCAGGCGCGGGCTTAGGGATCCAAACTATTCTCTGTATAGGTTTGGGGTTTAGGGCTTACCTATCCTCATAGGGATCTAAATAACCCAATGTAGGTATTATTGACAGACTTCAGGGCCCAATGTATAGGCATCATTTGTATACTTGGATGCCTAGGCTTGGGTCTGGAGAGCTGATGGCCACCCAGACCCCCTATGGAACCCCTAATGATATAGTCTTGGAGTTTATGGTTGAGGGTTTAGGGTTAGGGTGAGGGTTTTAAGGATCCAAAAAATGGAACCCCCCATCCACAGCGAGGTGGTCACGAAGACCCCCTAACAATCCCCCAGCTACCTCACCGTAGCAATGGCTTCATATTGGGGTTCCATTCTATGGTTCCTTTAAGGGGGTCTCGGTGGCTGGGCACTTCCACAAATAAGGGGTCCTTTTTAGGGGGGTCCCCATCATAAGGATTATATTATTTTGGGGTCCATATTGGGGACACCCTATTTATAAAATCTACTACTTGAAGTTTTCGGCTACCTGGTGCTCAGTAGGGAATGGGGAGTAGATCCAGCAGTTCGAGTGAACCTAAACATGCAAAACTGTCTTTAACCCTAAAGCCTAATCCCTAAATAGTAGTTTCCATTTTATTTTCCATTATCCCTATATAACACGCGGGTTGGCATGTTTCTATGTTTCATTCTTTCATGGACACCAAGAAGTCGTCTCGCAGTGAGTACTAGATTTTGGGGCTTCTGCCCCAAGCCAGCAACACATTAAACAATACATGTCATACTGTTCATGGATGAAATCTTGCACCACTTAGGGTCCACAAACTACTGTAATTCCTAGGACTCTAAGGACTTAAGGTGGTGCAAGATTTCCTCCATGAACAGTATGGAACGACACAGAAAAGATTAGCATGGCCTTTGCGCAAGGATGACACGCACAGATCGAGAGGTGTATTTGGGAACTTAGATGTTAAACCCTGAGCTGCTCAAACGCAGCTGCTCGCCCATGTACATATGTGAGGACACTAGTGGTCTTGGACTGTGAAAGGGCCATCCGATTTGAACGCGCAGATCAGAGAGTCGAGCGAAGACCGGCCAAAGTTTGCTACTGGAGCCGAGAAGCCTGGGCTTCCGGGGACGGTTATAGCCCACTGGCAGAAGATTTCTTTTGTCTGGCCGAAATTGTCGTGACTGTAAGGCTTCAGGGCCAAAAAAACACAGAAGTTCCTGCACGAGCTGCTTTGGGCAGAAGACCTGCGCATAAGCGCTGGGGCCGCATGGGCCATTGCCAACAAGTGCCGCAGCGGCCACAAAGCTGAGCAGCGGGAGTTCGCCTAACTTCGCAGTTACATTTGGCCTGATGCCGATTCGACTGAGATTTAATTCACTTCTAGTCCAGAAACTGCTGTGTGTTTTCCAGACTCGGTTGTGTCATATGAACTGCAAAGCCCGTCATACTTGCATTTTAGAGTGTTACTGGTCTCTGACTAGATTTACGAGCCGCTACACAGCCAGTATGGTCACCGTCAAAGCAAAGGGTGGTTCTTGTGTTTCGAGCAGCGCTGCTTGCCAAAGAGAATATTGACATGTTTAGCTGCTTGAAAGGATTTTGGGCCATTGTTTTGCCTTCTTTTGGTCCAGGGCTTAGAGCCAATTACTTGTTACCTGGTAATTTCCGCAAATGGAGGGACCCGGAATACAACCCTCATATACTCTGTATATTCGAATCCTTGAGGGCCAAGTCATTGGACCGCAAAAAAAAGAACCATAATTTCCGCCCCCACCCTTCCCTGAACTTCAGCTTTGGAATATGTCTTGCGTGATTAAACCTGTGGGAGATAAGTAGCTGTGGCAACTTGAAGTTTGAGTTCGGCGCTCAGACCGATAAACCGTCAGCCCCTACACGTTAGACCCGAAAGCCTACACCTTCAACTGAACCCCCCAGAGATATTGCAAAAGCTTCCTGCGCATGACCTTATGAACGGGCAAATGCAGTTTCAGCCCAACATATCTATATATATATATGTACAAAACTCGGGTGCTCTAGGAATGGCCTGGGACATCTTGGCAGGATGCTGAGGAGGTTACAGGGGTTCCGCTTAAGATCTCAACAGACGTCTTCTGTCAAACTCCCACGTGCCCTCTCATTAAATGTAGATTATAATTTAAGCTCTCAACCCTATGCCTGCAACCCTAAACCGCGTAGGGCATGGTTACAGATGATGCCTAATTAGGTTACAAGCGACATGCCAATGCAGGTGTGTCAAGCACCAAGCCAGAAGGTTTTGGTACAGATGTGGTCGTTTTCCTATATGGACTACTATAGGCTTCCCCAATTATCAGTATGGTTAGGGTTTAGGTCTTCAAAGCAGTTCCCATGAAGAATTCTCAATAAGGACTCTCATGATCCCATGATCCCGTCATAGCCATTGCACAAACCTACCTACTTACTTGCATACTTACCTACCTACCTACCTACCTACCTACCTACCTACCTACCTCTAGAAACACTCCCAGCTTGCATCCACCTACATTACCTACGATTTATTGGCACTGCTATTTCATTCCCTAAATCCTAGACCCTGACTCCTACACCCAAAATTGGAGTTTTGGCGGGAGGCTTTTGAAGTCCCAACCAGTCCTAAGCAGGCATAGGGGCATTCCGAAAATTAGGGGTACATTCTTGGAGGTCCTTGTAATGAGGATTGTAGAATGTGGAGGTGGGAAAACTACCATATAGGTAATGCTTACCCGAGCCATGAAGGGAAGTGATTGAACTCGGAAGCGCTACGAGGGATGCTCAATGGCAAGCCCTTCGGATCGAACACTGATTTATGAATCTGGTTACTTTCACCCCATCACGCCATCTTAACCCCAAACACTCAACTAACTCTACACCTGGACCCTGGGACCCAGGGGCCCTGGCCCCCTCTGGAAGTTTAGGGTCTAGGGCTTAAGCCCCTTGAAGACCACAAGCAGGCAGCCCCTATCACGAAGGAGAGCCAATTCAGGCTTTACCCCAAGTGCCTTTTGCAGGTTCCTAGTCATGAAATTTGAACCCGTAAAGTATGTAGAATAATTGCCTACTTTTGGGTTTAGGGTTTAGGGCTTAGGGGGTTTTAGTAAATAGGTATTACCCAGAATCCCACACCCTGTCTACAACGAGGATCTCATTGCTTGAGCCTCCATCTGGGTCAATGCAATCCCCGCTGAAAAGCTGTCCATCCTGCCATGTAAAAAAACTACATGAGCTTCAGTCTGAACTCCCTAATGGAAACTTCCATGTATATATATATATGTATACAATGTAAATAGAGCCCCATACAACCCCCAAATATCTTCTAAGTAGGTATGCCCTTTCGGTGTATATACTGCGTGTCCAGTTGGGGAGACCAAAAACAAATTTACATCTGAGCATATTTAAGGTCTAGAGCGTAGGGTTTAGGGCTTTGGAATTTGAGCTTATCATTTCTTATCGCTGGTGGCTTAGCACTAAGAGTTTTGGTAAAGAGTTGGGGTGTTCTTGGTTTACGGTCAGGGCAATCGTTTAAGGCTTATGGGTCAGCGGTTGGGGTCGGAATTTTTGGCGCATGGTTCTCGAAAAGACCTTGTACCCAAGGGCCCCTTGTGCATCTGCCAGGGAACAGCGATGACCGTTTTCGAATCGGCGTGACCCTCTGGAAGAAGGCGAGACAATGTCTCACTAAGTACCCCAGTAGTACCCTATTTTCTTTTCATTTAGCGGTGTCCTTGTCAAGGCTGAACGTTAGGAAAAAGGGTACCCTCACATACGAAGGGGTTAAATATTGAGAACCTAGTTCAGTTGAACAAAGGCCTTTGAACGTAAGGAACATTGCGGCGAATGGAAGCAAGATTGCACCGCGATCTGTATCTCCGATAGTTGGAATTGCGAAGCGGTGCAAGGAGCCCACCCACAGTAGGAGTAGAAGAGGAGTACTAGGAATTCCCGTGGGTATAGAGATGAAAGGGACGTTCTGGTGCATTTTGGGCTAAAATTCCCGCAGAAAGCCCCCGCATGCCGGGTGAGGATTTTGGTATTGGGTATCAGGGTTGTATGTCTGTACTGTCGCTAGAGGGATGAGGCATACTCGCTAGTCAGAAGAACAATGCACCCACCACAGTGATGTGAATGTGGTTTCGTGAGCTGTAGCCTAAATTCCTTAAAGGGGGTTGGGGACTATATCTGGGTGCTTTGGTCACTAACTCTTCTCAGCAAGTCCAAACGTTACTTTCTTTAGCGGTTCCCACGTTCCCTGACAAAGGCACTTCAGTCTAAACTCCTTGAAGGGGTTATGCAGGCGATCACAAGGGTAGCATTACATTATTAAGGGGGATACTCGGAGTGTAGACTATAGCCCATATGCGCATGAAGGCCTCCTGCCCTCCCATGTTTCTTTTGATCAATTGCCTTCCCCACTTCAAAGTGGAAGCAGCTGCTCCAAAACGCCCAGGCCCTAAACCTGAGTATCCGGAAACTCAAGGCCAAAGACTTGTAACAAAACCTGTGTGTATGTAGGATCCGGGGGTGCTTTTAGCAAGCGTGTAACCTCCAACAAACACGTTAAAGAGCTTACTATGAAAGAATCGGGATGCTGATGACAACTTACACGCTGTGGGTGATGGTTCCCTAAACCCCAAAACTGTGTAGAATGCAGAACAACTGCCCTTTTCATGAGTTTTGAGCCATTCTTTTACCTACTTCTGAGTTCCAGGTAAGGTTGAGGGTCTCAATGCAGTGGAGGACAGGCAGTGATCTTTTCAGGGTGTAGGGTTTCCCAGAAGCCTGAGTAGTCACCAGCTTTAGGGTTGAGGGATTAAGGTAGTTATCTCCGAATAACTCCCAGCTAATGTTAGGTCAGCGAGGTATACTATACCCCCCACCAAACCCCTTATGCATGCACTAAGCCCTTCAGCCGAAACGACGGTGGATACAAAAATCCTGCGTGACCCCAAGTACCTTATACGCGGTTCAGGATTTGGGGAATTACGATATTGTGGGTCGTAGTATACCAAGGTCATGCAGGATGTTTAGTATAAACAATAGGTAAGCTCAAACATTCACCCTGTATAGCCTAAACCAGACCCAGGCACGGGACTTAACGTTTGGGAGAGGTACGTAGGATGTGGGCTTCATGGGTTGAGGGTACAGGGCTTAGGGGTTTGGGGGAGTTTGCTTTGGAACGCACAGTTAGGTAGTGTCAGCAGCCACATGCCAGGAAAGGGATTGACAGGGCTCGAATGAACTACTTGCTGCGTCTCAGGCCCCCCATCTACAGTGGAGTTCCCGAACAATCGATGACCATTTCTGCCCCAAGTACTCATTCCCAGAAGACCCACAGGACCCATATTTTTATAAAATGTCGCATGGGAGTTTCTTGAAGCTCCCTCCCCCAACCCCCCCCCAACTTCTGACCCTACACCCATTGACGCCCTGGATCCTAAGCCCTCAACCCTAAACCAATCCACCCATGGCCACAGCAGGGAGTGCGCCTGTATGCTCCCTTCGACAAGGCCGACATCCTGATATGCTCGCGCCTGAGCCGTCAACAATGTAACCCCCGCCCTTAATGTTGAACCCACCCCTGCTCAGAAGTCCACCTCTATATGTACGCATATCATGCATGAGCATTCTATACTAGGCACATTCGTGATAAGAGAAGGGGATCACATGTTGAATGAAGCCGTTTCAGTTGTGTAGCCGTGCATTATCGTGTGCAGCAAGGTAGCAAATCGATTATTTCTCAAATGCTATTTGTAACACCAATTACCTACAGTTTTATATGTTGTACAGGTATACCTACCAAACAGGGGGTAATTAAACCTTACACCCTAAACCCTGAACTGTAGGTGATCGGGGTTACTGGTAGAGCATAGCTTGATTACCTGCCTGCAATTGTTCCCTAAACCCTAAACCTGAAACCAACANNTTAAGGAGCTCAAGCTCAGTTACCACAATTTGGAATATAGGGCTTAGGTTTGCCATGATATGGGTAACCAGTAAATAATAGACTTTCCTTATTACAGGAATTCTGTAGTTCTTCAACACCCAGAAAGGTACGGAATATGAGTCAGAGGACAATCTCTCGCAAAGGTTCTCTTATGTAGACTTCTGTTGGGGTTCTCTGGGCAATAAGCACCTGTACAAAACCTGCCCCATTTTGAGGGGTCTGGCTTCGAAGATCCTAGAGTTGGGGGGGTTAGTTAGAACGCCTGTTCGATAATCTTCCCGCTACTTCCTAAACTGGGTTGCTGTTAAG
>CAJNIZ010002036.1:13375-23416 GCA_905231905.1 Symbiodinium pilosum | reverse complement strand
TTTTGGGAAACTACCATATAGATCCTTGAGACAGACCCGCCTTTAAGAAACCCCTGGGTTCCAAATCTAAAGAAGCCCCGAGCGCCTCTGTAATTCACCCCTCAGGGCCCTTCTTAGTGGGTCTGTAGGAATCTAACTTACTCGGTCGCGCGAGGCTAGCCGCGTCATGTGTTGTTTAGTGTTCGAGTTCAGGCTTTATAAGGGTGTCTTCAACGCACCGGATGACTCAATATTTCCGAGTGCGAAAGGGTTGGGGCAGCATGTTGTAGCAGCGTGTCCACGTGGGATTTTGATCCTAGACATTCTGGTATAAGTTTTTCGGAATGAGAGTCTGTCATTTTTAGTTACCTAGATCCTCCGTGTATGATGTTGTTATCATTGTGTTTACTAGAAGAGCCCCTAGACCCTAAATTCTGACACTCTAGACGCCAACGCGTGCGTCAAGTGGCTGGATGTTGTAAGAAGGGCTATAAGCTGGATATCGAGTAAAGCAAAGGCCTCCCCAATTTGGGCTCATGCGGTTTATTGCTCATGTAGGGTTCCCGATTTAGGGTTTCGAGGCTCTGGTTTAGAGTTTGCAGCTAAGGCTTTAGGGCTTCGGGCTGAGGATTTTGGGTTGTTTTGGGGCCTAGGGCTCAGAGTGAAGGAGGGCTTGAAGTTCTGGTGTGGGCGTTGATTGAGTTTGAGGTTTCGGGCCCAGCGTCTCAGGCTTCTGCAGCACACCATGGGTCTGTATAAGTTCGACTGGCAAGAGGGGCAAGGTCTTAGAGCTGAAGTCTGTATGATAGAAAAGCCTCCTTCCTTCGGTGTCTCTAGGGGCTCTGATCTTTCATGCTCGCTCTGGGTCTGCGTAGAGCTTCACAATGGGAAGTCGTATTGCTGCCCCAAACAAAGCTGCAATGGCATGTAGACCGTGGTGAAAGAAACGCAGTCTTAAGAGGGCAGAAAACAGGAGACCAAGGAAGAGCTTGTAGCTTTGAAGCGATACAGTTCGTAAGAGAAGTCAAAAAGCAGTCCTGCATGACCCTATTAGTACCATACACCGTGGGAACTACGGTTCTTTATTCACGGGGGCCATGCAGGATTGTTAGTATCAACAGCACATGGGGACTGGTCTAAATTCCCTATAATACGGGGCCCTATATTTGGGTTCCCATTATAATACGGGGCCCTATATAAATTTCCCTCATTTTTAGGGAAACTACCACATAGCTGCTAACCCGGGAAGTCTTTGGATGGAGGCGGCTTCCCCCTAAGCCCCCTAAACCATACACCCCGCAATACGCGCAAACCCGCGGGCCTGGCAGAATTTACCAGCTGCCTTCTTTGCGTGCCTTGTTGTAACGACCCAATGCAGAGTTGACAGCAGTCATGTGAGCTACAGTTTAAACTCCTTAAAGGGGCTATATAGCGGATTTTCTCGGGTCTAGGGTTCAGGGTCTAAGATTCTTAAAAGGCGCTTATATAGGGGATCATGTAGGGTTTAGGCTTTAGGGTTCAGGGTCTAAACTCCTTAAACTGGGTTTCTACAGGGGATTATATAGGGGACTACTACAGGGGTTATCAAGGGGGATACTAGGAGTTTTGACTATGGCTCATGTGGATATATTCACTTGGTTTAGGGGCCGGGGTTGGGTTTAGAGACTCGCTGCTGCACAGTTCTACGGCCTTCAAATCCCAAGTTCCTGAACCCACAGAAACCTGACCTCTAGACCACATCAAAGCGTACACCCTTTAGGGTTAAGGGTTTGGGTTGGTTTCATTAGGGTTTGGGTAAACCCCAAAAACTCCATCATCCGCGAGGAAGCGGGAGTACGACTTCCTGTCGTCCATCGAAGTCTGCGCAGCTTGGTCGTGCATAGGGGTTTTCTCAAACGGCGGGATTTTAGGGTGTAGGGTTTAGGGTTGTAGGTTTAGGGCCTAACTAGGGTGCCCCAAGAAACCCTATACACAGGGATTTTAAAGCATAGCGGTTCCGACTCATTAAGAATTTTATGGTGACTTTTTTTGCTAAAGTCACAAGTAGTCACATTGCACCCAAGGGAAGTGGGCCCTTGGAGGCATAAGCAAGTCAGGCCTGTCTGCCTTTCCGGCTTAGAGCGGGGCTTCCGTTTTGTACGAATCTGTGTCCTTCCTGTTGCATGCTTCAGCTGCGTGTTGTCTGTTAGCCCTCTCACCCAAGAATGGTTTAAGTTTCTGGTTCATTGAAATCTTTCAAGAAAGTCGGGTCATCAGCAGAGGGACCCCAAACAAATGCACAATTCACTCTGCTTAAGATCTTTGCGCTGGTGTAGTATTCAAACTCCATCAGTTTATTATCGCTACTACTAGTACTCTTGCTATCGTTATTACTACTACTATTGCTTTTTGCTACTGCCATTGCTATTACTCTTGTGTCTATGGAAGTTTGACGTTTAGGGTCTTTTGGGGATCCTCAGGGCCTGCAGAGTTTCGGGTTTTGATGCCGGTTCTTTTCTAGGCGTGGGCATTTCAGTGTCTCAGATACCCTCCCGGACACTAACATGGAAACCCAAAACGGACCCTGTAAAGAATACATACCCTTAAAAAGGGGCTACATTGATGTCCATGATAGTAATAGTAATAAAATCTTAGCCATAAACTCCCCCTCATCCCAGGAAGGCCAAAGCTAGAGAGGTTTATTTGCTCTTTGAAGTGCCTAGCCGAGGTAGTTGACAGAGCCGACGTCCTGCGAATGCAGAACTGGGAGCACGTACAAGAGGCCCTTGCTTCCCAGGTTTAGGGTGGATGTCTTGGAGTCTAGGGTTTAGGGTCTAAACCCTAAACCCTAAACCCTAGGGTTGGAGTTTGAGGCTTAGGGCTTTGCTTTAGGGCTCTGGGTTTTAAGCTCCGGGAGGCAGGCTGACAACTCTGAACGATCCTTTAAAGGGAGATATAGGGTTGTATAGGGGTTCTATAAGAATTTTGTAGGGATAATGGAAAAGAAAATGGAAACTACTATTTAGGGTTTAGGGGTTAGGGTTTATATGAACGATCCTTCAGGCAAAAGTATCTCCGCAAGGTTGGCATGATGAAGCATCGCGATTCCTCCACATGCTGTTGGTAGACAGAGCCGGGCATGACCTCGCGCCTTGTGTTAGGGTTTAGGGTTTAGGGTTTAGGGTTTAGGGTTTAGGGTTTAGGGTACCATTATTTGTATGTTGAGGTATGTCAGGGCATTCAAGCTTTAGAATCCCTAGTGAAGAGTCCTTAATGTGAACCCCCCTGCCATCCTTGTTATCCACTTGTGTCCAAGCAGACTGTTTCTCAAACCCTGAACCCTAAAGCATCCTAAACCCTACAAGCGTCATGTGAGGTGACAGTTCCGCAGATGCACAGGTATACAGGATGTGCCGGATGCAGCACCCACCCTCCAAGGCCAGCAGTACCGATTAGGAACCTTGTGTCACAATGTATTCACAGTTTAGGCACCTGAATGTTCTAGGATGACTTTGACCCTCTGAAAGCTGCAACTACAGTAAGAGAATTTTGTGTACCACGCCTTTCAAGTTCGCCCATTCGCTATCGCGTGATTGTAATGAGGTCCTAATTCTGCGTGTTGGCGTTGCCACAGCTTCTTATTGCCCAGTGCAAATTCCTATAGTACCTACCCCTAGAAGAACCCCTGGAGCCCTGTCTCGCTTCCTTTTCTACGTTCTTTCCTGCTTGCTTGGCTTTCCATTACTTCTGGAGTTATAACCCTATGCCGCATACTGTTGGGGCCTGGCTAGTGTAGGGGGACCCCCCAAACGAAAATGTAAGCCTATTTAGTGAGCCCCCCACCACCCCCCCCCAATGAATCTGCTTTAGGTAAAAAATTGGAGGGTCTCAGAAGGCATTCAAGACTGCCTTTCAAAGCAAATTTGGTTTCTTCATTTTAGTCACTTATTCTCAGATTTTTTTGACCCCGCAAGTTCGCACAATTAAGGCCCCCCAAACGACCATATGGGGTCCTGACTAGTTTCGGCGAAACTTCACGCAACTAAAGCTTCCCACACTAATCGGGACCCGACTTATGAATTAAGAGGTATTGGGCCGTTCTTGGCAGAACAGCGGAAAACTCGATTCTTTCTTATGTGCGTCTCTATAAGAGGCTTCATGTAACCCAGTTGAGAGACGTGCATCTTCGAACCAACCCCCCACCCACCCCCACCTGGAAATTACGCCGGAGGGTTTGGGGCCGTTAGAGTCATGGTTGATGTTTTGGGGGTTAGGATTTAAGGGTGTCGGGCTAGAGTGCATACAGGTTTCAGCGTTTGTGGTAACCCTAAACCCTAAACCCTACCCATTCTCTCATGGTTCAGGTGATGCAAGTCGTCAACCGAAAGCCGCAAGGCCACAGAGATCCGGTTTCTGAATCCAGGGCCTCTTAAGCTTACTGGTTGTTAGTTCAGGATTTGGGGCTTAGGGTAGGGAATGCGGGAATATATTCAAAAGGCATTACATTGGGATCATATCTTCTGATTTCCTACCAAGAACCAGTAAGTTAAGGGAAGGGGAGACAGGAGATAGGGATTCTTTTTGTTGTAATGGGGAGCATCAACTTGTACACAAGGGGTGGTGTGGATATAACTGGTACGTATATATTGGGCAAATATGCCCCTCGTAATTGTCTTAGATTAGAATTTGCTTCCCTGCCTGACTAGCATCAAGGCCTCTCCCATGTCTAGGGTTCAGGCTTGCATGGGCTTGGATTCAGCAGGAGGCGTCAACATGGTTTAGGGGTTAGGCTTCGATACTTTGATGAACGGTTCGATATTTTGTTCTCACATCCACGATGCTTCGACCTTATCCCCTTGACGTTCCCACACCGCTGCTTGAGTCAGCAGATGATCCAGTAACGGAAATCCACGCATATATATCCCTTCAATCCAAAATCCTATTCCTGAACATCCCGTGAGTTGAGGTAAACCTTGATGCTGGCTTGACATAGTTTGGTTGGAAGATGGCAACGGGCAGCCTTCGTCCGCGTTACAGTCTAAGTTTAGCATTAGGGCACAGAGAACGTTTTGGATTACGTATATGGTAGTTTTCATAAACTCGGGGACCCCAATACAATATGGACCCCCTGTGGACTGGGATTTGCTGACAATGAGGTACACGGGGCCGGAGTCGAGACAACTTCGGAGTCCGAAAGCCCTTGGTTGTCCCCACCAATCCTGTCACACGGCGAATGGATGTACTTCCGGAGACTGTTCAGGAGCGCCATACTGGAAATGCTGTCCCTATAGTTTCCATTTTCTTTTCCATTATCCCCTTATAACCCCTACATAATCCTTATATAACCCCTTATAACCCCTATATAATCCTTATATAACCCCTTATATAACCCCTAACCCCTATAGGAGGACTGCAGGAGGCAGGGAATGCCGGGGCCGCAAAGAGCAGGGCTGGTCAGGCGAGCAAAACGTGTTATTCTCATCTCCAGCCCGAGAGAGTGCAGGAAATCTCTGCTGCCACTTTTTCAGCAAAGGACAGCAAATGACCTCCATATTCTCGAGCTGGCGTGGGGTACCTTCACTGGTCAGGCTTTTTCGCCCAATGATGGGTTTCAAGACACGCGATGGCAGAAGCTCACGGATGATGAACATGCAAGGGTCCTTGGTGAGAGGCCGCCCCCCTAAACCCTAAACCCTTTAGCTATTTAGTCTAGTAGAAGTGCAGAATGTTCTTACATCATCCCTGGGGGATTCCTGCGCTAAGGGCTGGCTGCGTAGGTCCTCTTATCCGGACCCTATATGGGTGGTTGTCAAAATTATGGTCCCTTTTTGGGTCCCTGCTATAATACGGGGCCTAATACGGGGCCTAATTTAGGGGACCCAAAAAGGGACCATAATTTTGACAATCCCCTATATATCAGGGGGACCCCAAATCTGAACCCCTAGTTCAAAAGCCCCAAACCCTAGACCCTAAACTGTGTGCTCGAATGTACATTAAGGGATGAGGTGTTCGCCCCGCATGCCGACTAGTCATGCTTGTCTGTCCACATGAGTTTCCTTTCAACCCTAGGACCCCAAATGATGGGCTTCGGTAGCAAAAACATGTGAAGCGATAGACTTTGGTACTTGAAACCATCATACCCAAAAAACGCTTGGATTCTAGTATTTCGTACCTCAAACCATTACATCTGGGTCGTTGGACACTTCTGTAATCCTTGGACGAACTTTGTTTGATCGTGCCAGCGCCTGAAAATGCAATGCGGCAAGTTCAATCGCAAGCATCCCATGCAATGACCCATACCTTACCTCCCGTAGCCCCAATTGCCCCTGTCAGCTTCAGCGAATATCCCCACCAACCAGAACGGGTAATCGCTACTTAGCTTGAGGTAATGGGGGGTTGCATGTAACTTAAAACATAGTTAATCTAAACCCTGGCGGGCTGAAGGGACGTTCGCACAATGACCTCCACGGTTGGATGGTTTAAGTGTTTAGGGTTCAGGGGGTTGGGGGTCTAGGGTTCAGGGGCTTAGGGCTGTGTAGGTAGTCTGTTCGACTTTAGGGTTCGATGCAGGAACTGCTTTTAGATGAAGAGCCCTAGGCTTTGGGTGATTTTCTCAGGGTTTAGGGTTTAGGGTTTAGGGTTTAGGGTTGTTTTCTGACTGATTTCACGGCTTCTGGTTTATGGTACGTACACTAACGCCGAGAGTTAACTAATTACCAGCCATTGTGCTCCTAGATTCCTTGTATGAATTTCGTATAAGCTGCTTAAACTAGACCTCAACTAGGTGCCCCAGTAGTACGCTTTTCCCCTTTTTGTTTTGAGGTCTCTTATTAAGGCTGAATATCAAGAAGAAGGGTACCATAATCATTACGGGGTTACCGGGGAACCTAGTCACCATGATACTTGCGACTATTCAGGCCCCTGAGGTAGCCAGTTTGAAGCTAATCACCAACCTCTGTAACGGCCTACGAAGGCACATCCGAACGACATTGCACCCATAAACCCATAACCGTAAGCTCTATTCAACCCTGATCCCTAAACCTTATCAAAGCGTCTGCTTCCAGCGCAGTTTCAGTTGCGAAGCATGGAAGCTTAGCCGAGGATATCCCGGGCCTCCGCAGTTTGTAGAAAGTTGCCTTTACGGCCGTTTTTGGAATTTTTGGGACTTTGCTTATAATTTTTTGGGCCCTATACCCTAAACCGCAAACATTGGGTAAGTGGGCTTCAAGGCTGATAGATTGACGCCATGACATCTGATTTTCTTCGTGTGGCCTTGATAAGTGGAAGAGCAGTACAAGTCCCAGCCAGCATGGACTGCCCGCTAAAATCTATCAAGTCGCAGGCCCAAAGATCCCTGCAGACTAGCCTGGGGATCCTACGAGATTCCAAAGGGCGAATCCTGGATGATTGCCAGACGGTGAAAGAAGCGGGTCTGGAATTGGGAGATGCTCTGACCTTGCAGGTGCGACAGACTATATTTGCAAGCTCCAAGTTTGGGGCAGCCTTTGCCGCCATGATGGGGGATGGCTCTGTGGTCACCTGGGGCAATCCGGCTTGCGGAGGTGACAGCAGCACTGTCCAGCAGCAGCTGAAGAACGTGCAGCTCATCAAAGCTACTGAGAACGCATTTGCTGCTGTTTTGGACACTGGATCTGTAGTCACCTGGGGCCAGCCAAAATCTTGTGGTGTCGGCAGCGTCGTCCAGGAGCAGCTGAGGAACGTGCAGTACATCCAGGCGACAGTGACAGCTGCTGCATTTGCTGCTGTTCTGGCCAATAGATCTGTGGTCACCTGGGGTGATCCTACAAGTGGTGGTGACAGCAGCGGGGTCCAGCAGCAGCTGAGGAACGTGCAGCACATCCAGGCGACAGGTTCTGCATTTGCTGCTTTGCTGGACAATGGATCCGTGGTCACCTGGGGCCATCCAAGGTTTGGTGGTGACAGCTGCGCAGTCCAGGAGCAGCTGAGAAACGTGCAGCACATCCAGGCAACTGCTTCTGCATTTGCCGCTGTTCTGGACAACGGATCCGTGGTCACCTGGGGTAATCCTATGCATGGTGGTGACAGCAGCGATGTCCAGGAGCAGCTGAGAAACGTGCATCACATCAAGGCAACAACGCGTGCATTTGCTGCTGTTATGGTCAACGGATGCGTGGTCACCTGGGGTCATGCAAAGTCTGGTGGTGACAGCGGCGATGTCCAGGAGCAGCTGAGGAGCGTGCAGGGTATCCAGGCAACAAGTTATGTATTTGCTGCAGTCCTGGACGATGGATCCGTGGTCACGTGGGGTGAGCCAGACCGTGGTGGTGACAGCAGCGTCGTCCAGGCGCAGCTGCGGAACGTGCAGCACATTCAGGCAACTGATGCTGCATTTGCTGCTGTTCTGGACACTGGATCTGTGGTCACCTGGGGCCATGTGAAGTCTGGTGGTGACAGCAGCGCCGTCCAGGAGCAGTTGAGGGACGTGCATCTCATCCAGGCAAATCTACATGCATTTGCCGCCGTTCTTGGCAATGGAAACGTTGTCACTTGGGGTGATGCAGATCACGGTGGTGATAGCATCGGTGTTCAAGATCAGCTTAGGAAACTTCAGGTCATCTAGACCATCTCCTGCTTGCGCAGGAGTGGACAGATGAGCCTTGGATATCGGCCGCTGGCAGCTGAAAGCCGTTACTAAAGTTCTGTGCTGCAGCTGAATTT
Source organism: Symbiodinium pilosum (assembly GCA_905231905.1). NCBI lineage: Eukaryota > Dinophyceae > Suessiales > Symbiodiniaceae > Symbiodinium > Symbiodinium pilosum. Next base: position 14,758 of record CAJNIZ010002036.1, on the reverse strand, counting down.
CCCGAAGGGCGCGGGTATCTGTACAATACATACTTCGTCCCAAAGAACCTTCACAACAATTCCGTTGTGTTGAAAGTAGTATATACCATATGGGTACCTGGACACGTCTTTCCGACAGTCGCAGTACACTTCTTCAATCTGCCTGGCCATCCACTTCGGCTTGCGAGAAAATCCCTTCTCCCTTCTGTCATATGCTTTGCCCGGGCCCCAAACATACGGTAAGTTGGCAAGTTTTTGGATTTTGTGCCAATACTTGACCTCCTTTCGGGGTCCAGGTAGCACTCCTTGGCGTTGGCACCATACACGGCATGTTTATTTCCAGATGAAGATGCGCGTATGCCCCTCTACTCTTGGGAAACTGCTTTCTACCACGGTGAAACTTTCATAACGAGCTTCTGTCGCTGTAAGGGTTACCAAGGAACCTAAGGAACCCTCGGTATAGTCCCCCATGTATTTCGTGATAGGAACCCGTGTCCGTCAACTACATACCAAAGAAATATTGGCTGCAGCTTACGTGGGTTCCAATCGCAGCTTCATCCCTCATCCCACTCCCGCATGTAGGACCCTCGCACAAGCCAAGTGAGCACAAACCCCTACGTAGCTCAGATTGTAAACCCTATACCCTACAGTGTTCTGGAGTCGCAGGATCCTAAAGTATCAGAAGTGTGCAATATGAGCTATAATGAGTCTAAACTCTTTTCAGGGGGTTATGTAGGGACTTGTATAGGGAATTATTATAGGGGTTATTAAGGGATACTACGAGTTTAGACTGTGGCTCATACAGGACGATGAGGTTTTGGTGCCCCAGCCCAGCATGCGGAGGCTTGGGAAGCATCGACATCTCGCGCCTACGTCCAGCCTATGCTGAGGGCCGCGCGCGAGAGTTCCGACAGACGGCGGGCATTGCGTGGAGTTGAGGGTTTCTCAAGGTCGGGCGTCCTTCTTCCCGCATAACAAGAACGTGTTTCTTTCCGGGCGGGTAAGTAGGAGAACCCTCGCAGGAATGACCTTGCCCAAGGACCAAGGGACCAAGGGATCAAGAATCATTAAGAATGTTTACTACCTAAGCCTCATGAAGCCTCAGGTCGTCCTTGGTCTGAATCCTTATTATAACGGCCTGAGATGAAATCCTGAACCTGTAGGAGGCTGAGGGCGCAGGTTGAATATGGGGCACATTTGGGCGGTTCCGAATAACAGTGGTCCGCTATTTAGGGGTGCTCATAATAAGGATCATATTCGTTCGGGGTCTATGTTGGGTCTCCCGTAACTGTGTATGTAAACTAGTAGCTCATTCTACGAGCTCCATGGGCAGATATGAGAGTTGCTAAGGGCCAGCCGTAGCTGTATCCTACTTCGCAATTACAGGAGGGGAGTTATCATGTA
>CAJNIZ010002036.1:0-13275 GCA_905231905.1 Symbiodinium pilosum | reverse complement strand
TAGGGTTCAAAGTTCATGGTTTAGGGTTTCTGGGCTGCAGGTTTTTGTTCAGTGCAGAGGGTTCAGATTTTGGATTGTAGTAGTTGCATACTTGTGTCCTTGAACTTGTGTAAGGGTCCATAGTACTTCTAGCGCTTTGAACGGTTCCAGCATATACTGTATGCAGGTGCCTAAAGAATGACATAAATCATTTGGAGATTTGCTGGAGAAAGCCTAGAGTAGCATTTAATTAATGAGGATGTTCAAGCAACCTAGGACCATGATATTGGTAATCATTTGGGCCCCTTCAGTACTACTACACCTAGACTTCCCAGACACTATGCGCAACCTCAAGAAAGAATTTCACGAAGCATCCTACGTGTTGCATGCCGATGAGTTGCACCCCGTCTCAACGCTTCATGGGTAGGTAGTAATGGTAGCTTCCATAAACATGGGATCCCAATATAGACCCATGAGGTTAGAAGTGGGACGGCTGCATACGTAGAATCAGCCCTAAACCCAAAGCTGTAAACTTTAAACATTATTACCCAAACCGCAAAAGACCCAATTATTTGGTACGTGGACCGTTGGGGCGAGGGTGCTTTTAAGCTGACTGAGATACGCGCAGATGGACCTCCAAGAGCTGAGACCTTCAATGGCCTAATTAGGTTTAGGGTGTGGGGTTGCTGCGCAGTGTGAAATCTAAGGTACCATTACAAGGAAATCATATAATTTGCCACATCCACATGAACCATTGTCTGGAGGATTTTTGGGTTTTCAAGGGGGATACCAGGAGTCTTGACTAGAGCTCACATGAGCTACCGTCAATATTAGGGTTACCATTGACCATTGAGGGTGGATATTGTGGTCCTTCTTATAATTTATTGTAGGGCCGAAAATCTTCCCTGAGCAGGCACCCATGTCCATTAATTATGGGAAAAACATTGGCTGTGGCTCATGTGCAATGACGCTGCATACCTTAGATACAGCTCCCTCTCAGTAGCAGTTGGACAATAGTCGTAATACGGATATGTAAAGCACCGACTCTTGACTATTGGAATAAACCCTACACCCTAAACCCTGAAACCTAAACCCTGAGACTGTCAGTTAATGGGGCAGTAGAATCAGTTTGTCCAGGTGGTGACATCTCACGGACAATGCCTGGATGCTCCCTCCCCAGCGCCAAGGGTTTTGGCTTCAGCTCAGGGGTTTAGGGGTTTAGGATTCAGGGTTTAGGGGTGTTGGGGTTTAGGTTTTTAGGGTTTTGGGCTTTTGGGGTTTAGGGTTTAGGGCTTTAGGTCAGCTGCACATTGTTGCACATTTAACTTACACAGGGATCTTCGTGGTTGGTGATCAGATGCTGATGTCTTACTTTTCTTTCTTGTCATGCCCCAAGCTGCGTTGTTGCCCCTAAACCCTAAGCCCTAAAGCCTAAAGCGTTCCACATGTTTCATGCATACATCGGCGCAGTACCTGCACGCGATCAAGCCATACACTGTCAATTTTGTAGCACCGCATCAATAAGGTAGTTTCTGAAAGCATAGATCCCAATATACTATAACACTTCTTGTAAGGACCCCCCCCAAAGTGGTACTGCTCATTCTTGGGCCCCCCATTTCCATGTAGGATCCCACACCGGGTCAACGGATGAGAGGTTATAGCCCTATTTCTTGTGCTTTCGTGGGTAATTCTCCGCATCATCCCTAATCATATTGGGGGTTTCCTAAAAGTAGGGGTCCTCTTTGGGGGGTTCCTTATTGTATTTGGGGGCATATATTGGGTTCCCCTATCTGAAGAAGCTACTACATGATCTCTATGTAGCCCGAAACCAAATTCGACTCCATATTCCCTCTGTACTCCCAGTCTTCCTATTTTGAAAAGAGTAGTCTATCCGAGGCTTCCTTTCCCGCTTGTCCTCCATAACTGCTTTGGGAGGGACGTGTGAACCGTCAATACTCAGACTGACCAGCATACAAATCCTCCAAACTGAGGTACGCTAAGGCCCAGAGATCTTGGGAAGCACCTGAATGTTGAGAAGGGACCTTATAAAACCAAAACCCTATAAACTGCAAGCATTTCGCCCAGAACCCTTTCAACCCTGTGAACCCCAGGCCCTATGAATCCAAAGCTCTCAACCCTAACTCATGTAAACCCTAACCCCAACAGAGAACCACAAACCCCATAACCCTGCAGCTTACAAATCCGAAGCCTCCAACATTGCAGGCTCTGAGCTCAAAGCCCTAAGCCCCAGGCCCCAAACCCCACAAACCCTAAAACCTAAAGATCCCAAATCCTATAAACCACAAATTCGGAAAAAAACAAAAACAGAAAGAAAGAAAGAAAGAAAGAAAAAAACAAACTAATTCAAATCCTTCAAACCATGGGTCCCTTTAGGGCTTAGGGTTTACGGTTTAGGCTTTAGGGCTTAGGGTTTGGGGCAAACCCCATAAGTCCCAAACTCCCCCTTAAACCATGGACCCTATATACCCAAAACCCACTATGAACCCTAGACATTGAGCCTTGAGGGATTCCCCTCAGTAAGCCCCAACTTCCCCTAGTTACGCTCAATAAGGCCTTGACGGTCCCTTGTTTTGGCGGTTCTTTCCGGAGGGGGCCCCAAACCCTAAACCCTAAATCCCTAAACCCTTAGACCCTAAACCCCCAAACCTTAAACCCAAAACCGCTAAACCCTTAAAACTCAAAACCCCCTAAACCCTAAACCGTGACCCCCGAGCCCTAAACCATGGCCCAAGTGAGTTTTTTGAGGCAGATGCTCTCTTCAACCTATCCTCGGAGCCTGCTGGCGGGCAAGGTCCGGGGTTTGTGTTTTAGATTGTCTTTGGGGTATTGGCTTTAGGGTTTCAGGTTTGGGAGTTACTGTTTTAGGTTTAGGGCGTTGGTAATTTGGTTTTTTGGGTTGAGAGAATTTTCATGGATGAGACGCCTTCAGAAGCAGGAAAGTCCAATCTACATGTCATTACGATCTAGGGGGCCTGCAGTACCTCCTGCTATCCTAAACCCAAATCCCTATATTTCAGACGCTTGCGGGCAGCCTCCCAACATTTGGAAACGACAACTTTGCCTCATCCATGGCGAAAGCTCATGAGGGAATTGGGCCGGGTTTAGGGTTGAGTCTAACGGTTTAGGGTTCGGGGTCCAGTGTTCCCATGGAGCTCCTGGGCTGTACACGGCCTGCTGAACCCTACACTCTAGACTACAGCTTCTTCTGATCTCGGTTTTGGTACTTGAAGGTCTCCTGCCTTGAGGATAGCCATCAAGATTCCTGTGCTGCTAGGCCCCTGCCTTTGAATCACCATCTAAAAATACATCCATAAGCAAGCTGTAGCCAGAGCCCTTCAATTGGGAATGTGCAGGGTTCTGACTACATCGCAGGCACCACTAATTTTCTTATATCTGCCTACAATGTGAAAAAAAGCCCTTCACCCCACAGGGCCATGTTACTCTAATTCACCATATGTAGCCCTTGTTTGGGCCTTCTGCGCAGGTCCTACCCCTACCCTCTACACACTTCACGTGGCTCCTACCGTGGCAAGGACCCGTTCTGGTGGGCAAAGGACGGAGCTTAGCATCCAGGCTGGCAAATTGTTGTGAATGCGATGCGCTTTGCGAGTGCTCCCATTGATGAGAAGATTTGTGGGATTCATCTTGCAAAGATGTTGTAGGGGCTTCCGGAGAAGTCGTTCAGGCAATTCCTCCTGGTGAATAGTCGGTGGATGGTTGAGCTTAGCCTTATGCCCAAACCTGTATGTCCCGTTACCCCTACACACAAGAGCAAAGGCGCCAGCCCTTGAAACTTGAAACCCACACCCGTAGACGTGGGTATGGAATGGAAACTTGGTAATATCAAATAGTTTCTGATACTCATGACTAGACATAACATCGTGTTTTGTAATACACCTACCTTGCCGTGGACGCCACGGACCTGAAGTACAAGGTTATACAACTTACTGGCTGCTAGTAGAGAATACGGAAATCTAATCCCCATATCATATGTTTCTAAGTCCCTTCTAACCCGCGTAGGCATTGATTCAGATGCCAAGGCAGCAAGGCTTGTCACAGAGTATGGGAAGCCATGGGGCTGTGCCCCACGGTGTTTTGTTGCCAAAGCCGTGTGATTGCACAGAAACCTTTCGCGCTACAACTTACATACTGCCAGACTCGTAGCCGCTCCCCGCCTATCCATAACCAACCTGCAATTGATGGAAAGGCAGATTTCCCAAGCAGGAGTTGTGGTTCAGGGTTTAAGGGCTCACCGTGATTCTTGTTTCATTTTATTGGCGGGGTGAGTTATGGTAGCATTGGGACAACAAGGACACCGATGCTATGCTAGCTTGTAATCAATGTCATCATTGAGTCATGAGATCTCATGTACGATTCTATGTAGCCATTTTTCGCCATGAAAAGATGCAAAGCCGCATCCAACCCTTAGGGATTCCTGCAGGCCCCTCACTAGGAGTTTTGAGGCTTCTAAGCAGGCTCTATTGACAGACAAACTGGGTAACATTCCTTCCTGTAAGTTGGCAGATGATACGTAGAAGCCGGAGGAATCAGTGCTTCTATGCCCTTGCTGTTTGGCAATCAAGGGGGGTCCCTGTTCCATGAAGAAGTCTTCCCCAAGCTCTAACCTTAGACCTCGCCTCAAATCCTAAACTCAAAGCCTGAAACCCAAAAAGTTTAGCCGAAGCCCCTACCTAATCCCCAAGCATATGTAGAACCATTGCCCTTTTTCTTGTTTTTGCGCATTATTTTACCTACCTTTGAGTTCCAGGTAAGCCCATTAAACCCAAAAGCTTCAAACTTACACCTGCATCAGTGAATCCCAAACCCGAAACTCTAAACCCTAAATTCTTAGGCTCCCAATTTCCTTGACCATCTCAATCTTCAGAGGCTACATGCTGCCTTCATCAAAAACCTTATAGGTTTTTTTGGTTTAAGGATTTAGGGTTTAGGCTTAGGGACTAAGTAATTGCAATGCACCTTGATGCAATTTGTTTTCGCGTACAGGCTCCGGGCTCCGCAGCTGGGGCGCTCCAAGCGCGGAGGCGCCCGCGCACGCAAAACGAACGCAGAAGTTTCTCTCAAAACCACCTCCATAGAACAGGGGTTACGACTACAAGACTCTATGAATTAGGGTTTGGGAATTGGGGTTTAGCAGTCAGGGATCAGGGTTTTGGAGGTTTAGGATTCAGGGTTCAGGGATTAGGGAGTGAGGTTTAGCGCCAACAGATGATGGTTTAGGGATGAGGGAAAAGGGTTTGGATTGATCGCAGGCCTCAATGGTCCCTTCGTAATCCTTATCCGAGGACCCTAAAATCTGGCTGTTTGACAAACTCACACGCGGCATGTGTTTTTCCGGGTTGGGTTACGGTTTCAGGGTGGGTGGTTAAGCTTTGCGGTTTTGGTTGTATGCGGTTGGGGATCTAGGGTTCAGGATACAGGGGTGAAGGTTTTATTGTGTGACCTTCAGGATCCAAACACAGTATCCGACAATCGGCCCTTGTTGTTTAAGAGCTGGGAGTTGGGTTGTTTAGGGTTTGTGGGTGTAGGGTTGGGCAGGGCTTGCGTGGCTGCTGCAGAACCCGAGTTTTTGTTGTTTTTTGTTTTTTTTTTCTTCCGTGTTTGGGCTTATGCCGCACAATACATAGCCCGGAAAGTATGTCTTCATAAGATTCTGGGTAGGGGATTGCGGTTTTAGGGTTTCGCGTGTTAGGGTTTAGGGGAATTGGCCAACCCTCAGGTCAGATAAAGGTTTCAAGGCTGTTACTTGGCAGGTTTCGTGAAGATTCGCGAAGAGGCATGATAGATGCGATCTATGGGGAGTGGCCCTCCCTGCTTCTTCGGGACATGGAACCCACAAAAGAGCCCTACATAAAGGGGAGGGTACGAGAATGAGAAGATTGTGGCGGCTTCATAGTTAAGGGCTGTGTGTTAGGGTTTAGGGTTTAGGGCTGTGTGTTTGGGTGATTGAGAGTCAAACGCCATCTCTCAGGAATTCCAGGAATATCGAAGGTTCCCCTTGTAGAGCTGATCAGAAACCACAGGGAGAGGTATACATAGGACCTACAGAGCTTTGTGTGTAGGATGTGATTTGAGGCCCTTGTGGAGCTATGTTGATCTGAGCCCTTAACCCTGATTTGGCAAACCCACAAACCCCAAAGCAGAAATGGCAGATTGCGATGCCGCAAATTCCTCATGATGCTCAAATCGAAACGTGAGCGCATTTAGATCTTTGTGTGCACCTATTGGAGTTCCATGTTTGTTTGGGGGTGGGGTTGATGGAGTTAATACAGGGGCCAGAATTATGGTCTATGGTACCTCAAATGGACCCCAAAATGACGTTGGTAATTATGCAAACCCCTGTAGTAGTTGGCCGACCTGTGCTCACTTCATATCCTCGTCTGGGGGTCTCTTGCCCTCCACAACGGATAAGGTCCCAGCAGGCACTTTCCGTCACCTGAGCACGTACACAGCTTGTATTCTTGTAGTCCACGAAGCTTCGACAACCCCTGATCAGTAGACTGTACATCATCCATAGGCAGTCCCACCATAATCCTAAAGCCTGTAGCCTATATGAGCTATAGTCTAAACTCCTAGCATCCCCCTTGATAGACCCTATAGTAGTCCCCTATATAATCCCTTATATAACCCCCTTTAAGGAGTTTAGACTACAGCTGATATGGAATCACAAGAGCCTTAGCCCAACGAATCAGAGCATGCCTTGCAGGCCGAACCTTGGACCTTGACGAGGAGGAGCCGTCGCATGATTCTTCCTGCTATGATTATTAGTATTACTATTATTGCTATTACTGTTACTGTTATTATTACTACTACTATTACTACTACTATTACTATTACTATTGCTATTACTATTACTACTTCTATTATTGCTGCTACCATTATGACAGCCCTTACGATTTTGGTTATTTACGATTATTTTGACACTTATAACGATTCGTATTCTTTTCCGCATTACTACTATGAAATGGCAATGGTTACGGCTAGCATTATTGCTACTTTTACTATTTGTACTACCAGTTGTCTTACCCCATCATGGGGTTGGCTTCTGGCTAGCCATGTCTGCAGGGGTTGCTTAGTGACTAGTCATGAAGGGTCGCAAAACAACTTCCACATGAGCCATAATCTAAACTCCTTGAAGGGGGTGTCGCATAGGGGATTATATGGGGGAGTATGAAAGGGGTTTCTATACTAAGTTGAATACTAGGATTTTAGATTATGGCTCCCATGCAAAAAACTATGCGTGGTGTAGAAGTGGCTACAACCATCATGCCTGCAGGGCCAAGGGGGAACTTCCAAAAGCTGGCACAGTGCCAGGACATGCAACGCTCTATTTCTCGGGCTAAGAATGGGTTTAGCGTTTCGGGTGGGGTTCAGAGTTTAGGTTCGTATATGGCACCTTAAACCCTAAACCTTACTTGCATCAGGAAGAAGACATCGACGCTGGCATGTCGCAACTTGGCTGAATTTGGATATTGTTGGCCGAGAAAGGGGGCACAATCTTCAGAGAATTCAACACTAAAGCTTGGGTACTGCCCCCGCTCAGTAACAGTTGGATAATATTTACATTAGAATTGTATAGGGCCCTTGATATAACCCCTTATTCCAAACTGACAGTATGTCCTGGGGCAACTGAAAAGTTGCAGGCTTGCGTTTGGAAATCACAGCTTACCTATCTTGCCCCGGACCTTTACGCCTGTCTCCACTCGCACCCTACATGTGTGTGTGTGCTATTTGAGAGGAGATGGGTACTCCAAAAGCCTTCCGCGCTTAATCCTGGATCAGCAGCCCTATTCCAGAAGCGAGCCAAAGGAAAGATGCATAATTCCTCACCTCCAAGCCTTGTGCTGAAAGCTTCAGCACAGACCTTCTGGTTTGGGGTACATACACCCCAAGTACCAGGACTTGTTTTATAGGCGTTGCTAGAGCTATAGACCCACAATCTTGGGAACTCCCAAAAATCAAGTCAATTGTTGCTTTATGGCACCTAGCCAGATAGCCGAAACCATAACTCCTGATCCCCAAGATCCCCCGCATACTCCAAACCCTTAACCTCAAAATCATAAGCCCTAAATTCTGAACCCTAGACCCAAAATCCTAAACCCTGATCCCTAACCCCTAAACCCTAGATCCTGCCCTAACCCCTAAACCCTAATCCCGAAACCCTAAACCGTGTACCAGGCTCGGCATGCTGCAGTCGATGTCGAAGCCAACAACCTCGGAGGCCCTCCCGACGTCCATGATTTGAGGGTTTAGGGTTGGTTCAGGGTTTAGGGTTGGTTCAGGGTTTAGGGTTAGGGTTCAGGGTTTAGGGCTTGGGGTTTGGGGTTTAGGGTCTAGGATGTACAAAAGGAAAATGAAGAAGGCAAAGAGGAATGTAAAAGAATATCGCTACTATGACTCGATTGTTTCGGTGTTAATTTTGGGTGCTGATTAGTCCCCCCCTCCCCCGGCAAACAACGCGAACAACAATCAAAATGGGGTACCAAGTTAATAGAGGGTGGCCCCCCCAAACGCATCTGAATCCGAGGTTTAAACTAAATGCAACAGAAGGGATCAGGATCGGCTCGGTGGCATTTAGAAGGGTTTCTATCGAATTATTCTCAGGTTTTTTTTTGACCGCGCAACTTCGCACAATTAAAGGCCCCTTTTTATGGCCGCGCAACCATGCGCAACTAAGGGCCCCCAAACAAATCAGGGGGTGCTGAATCATTTCGGCGAAGCTTCGCACTACTAACGCCTCCCACCCTAATCGGGATAAAACATTAGGGCTTAACGAGTTTGGAGTCCATAGGCATAAGGTTTAGGCTTTCGAGAGTTAAGGAGCCTTACACCCTAAACCTAAACTTAACTTTTAACCCTAAATCTAACCCTAAACTAAGGTCAATCCCCCTTATAGTAATCGCTCCTTGATATGGGCTTAATAAGGCCTTACTATACCTCGAATAGTCCCTTGTGATACCCATTACTGGGTGGGGGATTGACCCAACCCTATAAATCCTAAACATTGACGGTTTCAAACGGTCGGGCTTGGAGTTGTTAGGGAGGATAGATCATTTAGGGCTTGGTATTCATAATTCGTTGACATTTGGGGGAAGTTTTATTTTTTTCGGGCGCAGAGTCCGGCATTTGGGACTCATGGCGTGCACGCACCATGGAATCCTCATGCAGGCTGTGGTAGTTGGAATGTCGGGGCACAGAAATTCTGAGTTTTCTAGCTAAGACCAGCGTCTATGGATTTGGCTGAATTACTCAGAGAGGGTTTAGGGCTTGGGGTTTGGGAGTACAACCTCCCCCAAAAACATTCACCTGCACCTAGCTTCCTTGCAGAAGCAGGACAGTAGAACACAACTGAGCCCCTTACATGTCAGTGAGGCCGCTGTCGGGTCTGGAAGCGCATATGAACCATAGTCTAAACTCCTAGTATCCCCCTTAATTTAATAACTCTCATAGTAGTCCCCTGTATAATCCCCTATGTAGCCCCTTTTTTTAAGGAGTTTAGATTATAGCTCATATGGCCATTCTGCAACCCTACAGATCATGCCAAATTCTTGGCTTATTACGCCAACCGGCCGACCCTTGTCCTGCCTTCTCAAACTCCAGGGCCTAGGGCTTGGGGCGTCTAATCTCAATGTTCAAGGCCCGCAGACCATCACGTCGCACCCAACAAACACCCCAAGCCCCCTTAATTAACAGCTAAGTCCTAAAGTCTTGTGAATCCCGACCTAACCCTCCAATGCTCCGCTCACATCCCCCTGCCATCGCCTTTTCAAGCTGCTTCGAGGGGCCCTTTTTCTCCTTGAGACTTAGCTTGGACCTGAGACCTTTAACCCTTTGGGATTTCCTTATACTCCTATTATAGGTACCGAAGGGTTAGCCCTTAGTAGGGGTCCTACATGCCACATAGTTTTGTAAATCCCGGCACGTTTTGTGATGTCTCGTTCGCCCTGAAGTCTAGTCCGCTATAATCCGGAAGTTCTCATGGCAAGCATCCTCGAAGTGCAGAATCTTTGCAGACACCAGAGAGATTGGTTTTAAGGTTTCGGGCTTAGAATTTAGGGTTTAAGGTTTAGGGCTTTACAGGGTCTAAACCCTCAAGCGTATATTAGAGTTATAGGGGAACCCAATAACCCCCACAAAGCCTGCGCCACAAGCCCTAAACTGCTTCACCCACGCCAGAATCGGGGCGCTACAGCAAGTGGACGGGGCTTGGCGAGACTCGCACCGGGCCCCAGGATATTCTTTGCTAGTCCTAAGGTACTTCAATATGTTCCTAAACCCTAAGCCTGCGCTAAACCTTAATATTTTAGGGTTTAAGGCTGAGGGTCTAGGACTCGGTTGAGTACGGGGAAGGAATTATGTAGACCACTGTAAAGAGTCTTAGGAGGACGGCGTTGGGAGTACCATGGGGATTCAATTTCCCATCTCCAATAAGGGAATATATATTATAATCCCTATAGTCTCCCTATATAATACTTTCCTATATTCGCTACTAAAACCTCAGAAAGTAAATCCTTTACCCGTGTGTCTGGGTTTAGGCAAATCAGCTGGAGGGCGGGTTGAGGGTTCTGGGCTTGGGTTTAGGGTTTATGGTTTAGGGTTTCGCGCTTTCTGGTTTAGGGGTTTAGGGTTTAGGGCTTAGAGTTCAGTGTTTGGCTGTACCCCCAATTATTTACAGCTTTGTAGTAAATACCCCGTAGTGAGCACGTAGCTCTATATAAGAAATATAGGCAAGTTGGGACGCAGGTATGGTAGTTTCTACAAACAGGCGGATCTCAAAATAGACACCGATATAATGATATAGTATTCTCCTTGTTATAGGGGCTCTGAAAAGGGTACGCCTAATTGGTATACCCTGTATATACAATTCGCGTGGTCGGCGTCCCTTTGCATTTCTCGGCTGTAAGGATTTAAAAGTGTCCTTAAAGTCGTGTACCTCAAACTTTAAGGTTTAGGGGTTCAGGGTTTACAGCCTAGCTTGAAACCCTAGACCTTTATCTAACTACGCGCCCTAGTTGGGTATATGAGCTATTGTCAATATTGATTAAGGGACCCTTTACCGTGGGCATAGGGGTCCCTCTTGTAGTTTAGTATAGTCCCTCATATCTTCCCTAATCACGAACCCACTTCCATTCATTCTAGGTGAAATAGAGATTGTAGCGCAGAATGCGAATATGCATGATACTGAGGCCCATCCTTCCTACCTGAGACCTTGACTCTTTGGCAACTTCAGGTTGTCTTCAGATCACATGACCTTTCCCTGGGCAAGTTATAAAGGCATAGTTTTATATCTTTTGTTTTAGGTCTGGGTTCCAAGCTTACATTCAATGGAACTCTGGGCAAGTTATAGTGACCTCAGCTGAGCTTGGTCTAAACGGCGGCTTCTGCTATATGATATATATATATATATGTATATAGAGGATAGTCACACTTTGGCTTCATTCCAGGTTCTGACGAATGTGATTGAATGGCCAGCTCTTTAGGAGGGCTCAAAAACGCAGATGTGAGAAATGCTGTCGGATAGGTGTTCACCCAAACACCTGTGTACGCCTATTGCCTCTCTATCTCCTGCCTCCAGATTCCAATGATTTCTGAAAGTCCGCAAACCCTAAACTCTCCTCGAGGTGTCCCTGCAGGGTCGCGAGAGCCCCACCCCAAACTTCAGTCTCTGAAGCCTGAACTCTGCACGTTTCAACCCCAAACTAAGACTCTACACCCTATAACAGAAATCCTGAATTCTCAGTACGTACGTTATGACGTTGTGTATGGGAAGCCCCGAAAACCTCATTTAAGGGAGCGGGACCCAGCCCCTGCACCTTTGTGGCGCCATGGCCGTCGCCACGTCTGCCCCTGCCGCAACCCTAAGTGACGAAGCGATAGCAACGCTGCGTGAGGAGGCGGCCTTGAGCTTTACGAGGTTTAGGATTTAGAGGTTTGGGGTGTAGGGGTTTAGGATTTAGGATTTAGAGGTTTAGGGTGTAGGGGTTGAGGATTTAGGGTTTAGGGGTTTAGGGTTAAGGGGGTTAGGATGTAGGGGTTTAAGGTTTAGGACTTAGGGGGTTAGGATTTAGGGTTTAGGGGTTTAGGGTTTAGATAAGCTGTAGGGTGGACACGCCAATGTAGTACCTTTTCTTGGATTGTGCCGAATGGGTATGTCATGTTTCTGTGATGGAAATGCGAATGGGGGTATAGTCCCCATGACGTAGATGGAATATGGCTTTGGGTATATTATAATAAGATCCTCATATACCCATATTCTATCTCTTTCAGGGGGACTATACTACATTGTTGGGTCTAAGTAGGGATTTTGGATAGAGACTTCAGGTACAATTGGTTGGTAATATAGTGGATGGAGGGCATCTTGCACCACTTAGGAGCGGCAGAATATAAAAATACATATACCCCTTTATAAGGCCTGATAAGAGCCCTATATAATCCCCTATATCACCCCTTTGAGGAGTTTAGGCCTTCAATGGCCCTAAACCCTCAACCTAAACCCTATATAACCCCCTTTAAGGAGATTAGACTAGAGTAAACATAATTCCTGGTGTAGACGGTATTTAGAATGGTTCAAGAAGTCCTCGGACAGTAACACTCGCACGCTCCGCTTCCAAGCCTCCATCAGGCCGATGCTTAAAGCTCCCTGAGAAGGCACAGGCTTCATTTGTAGGTGCCAAGCTCTTAGCAGCAATGTAGAAGTTTGAGTAATTGGGAAGCCTGTCCCTTGTAGGGTTTACGGTCTATAGGGTTTAGGGTAACTTTTCTTATGGGTTCAGTATACTATATCCCAAGCTATTGCTAAGGACTTTCTGCCCTACATACCCTAAACCCTCAACTCTAAACCCCTAAACCCTTTTACTGCTGAAGGAGGAAGAGTTCCTCTACCAGGAGATCCACACGGGTGGCTGCTGGGCTGCTGTTGAGGAACTGAAAATTAAGTTACTCTAACAAGGAAACCCTAGTATTATTGCTTTACCCCTAATCTGGTAGCTTAAGCCCTGAACCCTTAATCCTAAACCCCATAGAACCCCTATAATGGTAACTTAAACCCAATAAACCCTACTAATCCAAAATATGGTAACTTGAACCCCATAAACCCATAATCTGGTGATGTATAACCCATGTGAGCAGCGGTTTTTTGGTAGATCAGTTATAAGTGCGCAACACAGAAACTCCTCAAATCTTGGTCCGAAAACGAGGTTTCCCTGTGTGCGCGGAAGGTCCGCGGATGTCCACGGAAGCAAGCCCTTCGCGGAAGGG